>JANJGK010003568.1:37500-83425 GCA_039081455.1 Macrobrachium rosenbergii | reverse complement strand
TTTCCATGCACACTGATCAATTGCTTGCCCTTGGGCGGCATTTTTCTCAGTTTGGGGCAAAAGTCCGTTTGAGCCCCAAAAAGCGCGCAAGGCTACCCCCTTACCGTTCGGGCCACCTGGGGCCACCCCTGCAACATGGCCCGATTGCACCACTAGTGCCATTTTCCATGCACACTGATCAATTGCTTGCCCTTGGGCGGCATTTTTCTCAGTTTGGGGCAAAAGTCCGTTTGAGCCCCAAAAAGCGCGCAAGGCTACCCCCTTACCGTTCGGGCCACCTGGGGCCACCCCTGCAACATGGCCCGATTGCACCACTAGTGCCATTTTCCATGCACACTGATCAATTGCTTGCCCTTGGGCGGCATTTTTCTCAGTTTGGGGCAAAAGTCCGTTTGAGCCCCAAAAAGCGCGCAAGGCTACCCCCTTACCGTTCGGGCCACCTGGGGCCACCCCTGCAACATGGCCCGATTGCACCATTGGGGCCATTTTCCATGCACACTGATCAATTGCTTGCCCTTGGGCGGCATTTTTCTCAGTTTGGGGCAAAAGTCCGTTTGAGCCCCAAAAAGCGCGCAAGGCTACCCCCTTACCGTTCGGGCCACCTGGGGCCACCCCTGCAACATGGCCCGATTGCACCATTGGTGCCATTTTCCATGCACACTGATCAATTGCTTGCCCTTGGGCGGCATTTTTCTCAGTTTGGGGCAAAAGTCCGTTTGAGCCCCAAAAAGCGCGCAAGGCTACCCCCTTACCGTTCGGGCCACCTGGGGCCACCCCTGCAACATGGCCCGATTGCACCATTGGGGCCATTTTCCATGCACACTGATCAATTGCTTGCCCTTGGGCGGCATTTTTCTCAGTTTGGGGCAAAAGTCCGTTTGAGCCCCAAAAAGCGCGCAAGGCTACCCCCTTACCGTTCGGGCCACCTGGGGCCACCCCTGCAACATGGCCCGATTGCACCATTGGGGCCATTTTCCATGCACACTGATCAATTGCTTGCCCTTGGGCGGCATTTTTCTCAGTTTGGGGCAAAAGTCCGTTTGAGCCCCAAAAAGCGCGCAAGGCTACCCCCTTACCGTTCGGGCCACCTGGGGCCACCCCTGCAACATGGCCCGATTGCACCATTGGGGCCATTTTCCATGCACACTGATCAATTGCTTGCCCTTGGGCGGCATTTTTCTCAGTTTGGGGCAAAAGTCCGTTTGAGCCCCAAAAAGCGCGCAAGGCTACCCCCTTACCGTTCGGGCCACCTGGGGCCACCCCTGCAACATGGCCCGATTGCACCATTGGGGCCATTTTCCATGCACACTGATCAATTGCTTGCCCTTGGGCGGCATTTTTCTCAGTTTGGGGCAAAAGTCCGTTTGAGCCCCAAAAAGCGCGCAAGGCTACCCCCTTACCGTTCGGGCCACCTGGGGCCACCCCTGCAACATGGCCCGATTGCACCACTAGTGCCATTTTCCATGCACACTGATCAATTGCTTGCCCTTGGCGGCATTTTTCTCAGTTTGGGGCAAAAGTCCGTTTGAGCCCCAAAAAGCGCGCAAGGCTACCCCCTTACCGTTCGGGCCACCTGGGGCCACCCCTGCAACATGGCCCGATTGCACCATTGGGGCCATTTTCCATGCACACTGATCAATTGCTTGCCCTTGGGCGGCATTTTTCTCAGTTTGGGGCAAAAGTCCGTTTGAGCCCCAAAAAGCGCGCAAGGCTACCCCCTTACCGTTCGGGCCACCTGGGGCCACCCCTGCAACATGGCCCGATTGCACCATTGGGGCCATTTTCCATGCACACTGATCAATTGCTTGCCCTTGGGCGGCATTTTTCTCAGTTTGGGGCAAAAGTCCGTTTGAGCCCCAAAAAGCGCGCAAGGCTACCCCCTTACCGTTCGGGCCACCTGGGGCCACCCCTGCAACATGGCCCGATTGCACCATTGGGGCCATTTTCCATGCACACTGATCAATTGCTTGCCCTTGGGTGGCATTTTTCTCAGTTTGGGGCAAAAGTCCGTTTGAGCCCCAAAAAGCGCGCAAGGCTACCCCCTTACCGTTCGGGCCACCTGGGGCCACCCCTGCAACATGGCCCGATTGCACCATTGGGGCCATTTTCCATGCACACTGATCAATTGCTTGCCCTTGGGCGGCATTTTTCTCAGTTTGGGGCAAAAGTCCGTTTGAGCCCCAAAAAGCGCGCAAGGCTACCCCCTTACCGTTCGGGCCACCTGGGGCCACCCCTGCAACATGGCCCGATTGCACCACTAGTGCCATTTTCCATGCACACTGATCAATTGCTTGCCCTTGGGCGGCATTTTTCTCAGTTTGGGGCAAAAGTCCGTTTGAGCCCCAAAAAGCGCGCAAGGCTACCCCTTACCGTTCGGGCCACCTGGGGCCACCCCTGCAACATGGCCCGATTGCACCATTGGGGCCATTTTCCATGCACACTGATCAATTGCTTGCCCTTGGGCGGCATTTTTCTCAGTTTGGGGCAAAAGTCCGTTTGAGCCCCAAAAAGCGCGCAAGGCTACCCCCTTACCGTTCGGGCCACCTGGGGCCACCCCTGCAACATGGCCCGATTGCACCATTGGGGCCATTTTCCATGCACACTGATCAATTGCTTGCCCTTGGGTGGCATTTTCTCAGTTTGGGGCAAAAGTCCGTTTGAGCCCCAAAAAGCGCGCAAGGCTACCCCCTTACCGTTCGAGCCACCTGGGGCCACCCCTGCAACATGGCCCGATTGCACCATTGGGGCCATTTTCCATGCACACTGATCAATTGCTTGCCCTTGGGCGGCATTTTTCTCAGTTTGGGGCAAAAGTCCGTTTGAGCCCCAAAAAGCGCGCAAGGCTACCCCCTTACCGTTCGGGCCACCTGGGGCCACCCCTGCAACATGGCCCGATTGCACCATTGGGGCCATTTTCCATGCACACTGATCAATTGCTTGCCCTTGGGCGGCATTTTTCTCAGTTTGGGGCAAAAGTCCGTTTGAGCCCCAAAAACCGCGCAAGGCTACCGCCTTACCGTTCGGGCCACCTGGGGCCACCCCTGCAACATGGCCCGATTGCACCATTGGGGCCATTTTCCATGCACACTGATCAATTGCTTGCCCTTGGGCGGCATTTTTCTCAGTTTGGGGCAAAAGTCCGTTTGAGCCCCAAAAAGCGCGCAAGGCTACCCCCTTACCGTTCGGGCCACCTGGGGCCACCCCTGCAACATGGCCCGATTGCACCATTGGGGCCATTTTCCATGCACACTGATCAGTTGCTTGCCCTTGGGCGGCATTTTTCTCAGTTTGGGGCAAAAGTCCGTTTGAGCCCCAAAAAGCGCGCAAGGCTACCCCCTTACCGTTCGGGCCACCTGGGGCCACCCCTGCAACATGGCCCGATTGCACCATTGGGGCCATTTTCCATGCACACTGATCAATTGCTTGCCCTTGGGCGGCATTTTTCTCAGTTTGGGGCAAAAGTCCGTTTGAGCCCCAAAAAGCGCGCAAGGCTACCCCCTTACCGTTCGGGCCACCTGGGGCCACCCCTGCAACATGGCCCGATTGCACCACTAGTGCCATTTTCCATGCACACTGATCAATTGCTTGCCCTTGGGCGGCATTTTTCTCCGTTTGGGGGCAAAAGTCCGTTTGAGCCCCAAAAAGCGCGCAAGGCTACCCCCTTACCGTTCGGGCCACCTGGGGCCACCCCTGCAACATGGCCCGATTGCACCATTGGGGCCATTTTCCATGCACACTGATCAATTGCTTGCCCTTGGGCGGCATTTTTTCTCAGTTTGGGGCAAAAGTCCGTTTGAGCCCCAAAAAGCGCGCAAGGCTACCCCCTTACCGTTCGGGCCACCTGGGGCCACCCCTGCAACATGGCCCGATTGCACCACTAGTGCCATTTTCCATGCACACTGATCAATTGCTTGCCCTTGGGCGGCATTTTTCTCAGTTTGGGGCAAAAGTCCGTTTGAGCCCAAAAAGCGCGCAAGGCTACCCCCTTACCGTTCGGGCCACCTGGGGCCACCCCTGCAACATGGCCCGATTGCACCACTAGTGCCATTTTCCATGCACACTGATCAATTGCTTGCCCTTGGGCGGCATTTTTCTCAGTTTGGGGCAAAAGTCCGTTTGAGCCCCAAAAAGCGCGCAAGGCTACCCCCTTACCGTTCGGGCCACCTGGGGCCACCCCTGCAACATGGCCCGATTGCACCATTGGGGCCATTTTCCATGCACACTGATCAATTGCTTGCCCTTGGGCGGCATTTTTCTCAGTTTGGGGTACCCCCTTACCGTTCGGGCCACCTGGGGCCACCCCTGCAACATGGCCCGATTGCACCATTGGGGCCATTTTCCATGCACACTGATCAATTGCTTGCCCTTGGGCGGCATTTTTTCTCAGTTTGGGGCAAAAGTCCGTTTGAGCCCCAAAAAGCGCGCAAGGCTACCCCCTTACCGTTCGGGCCACCTGGGGCCACCCCTGCAACATGGCCCGATTGCACCACTACTGCCATTTTCCATGCACACTGATCAATTGCTTGCCCTTGGGCGGCATTTTTCTCAGTTTGGGGCAAAAGTCCGTTTGAGCCCCAAAAAGCGCGCAAGGCTACCCCCTTACCGTTCGGGCCACCTGGGGCCACCCCTGCAACATGGCCCGATTGCACCATTGGGGCCATTTTCCATGCACACTGATCAATTGCTTGCCCTTGGGCGGCATTTTTCTCAGTTTGGGGCAAAAGTCCGTTTGAGCCCCAAAAAGCGCGCAAGGCTACCCCCTTACCGTTCGGGCCACCTGGGGCCACCCCTGCAACATGGCCCGATTGCACCATTGGGGCCATTTTCCATGCACACTGATCAATTGCTTGCCCTTGGGCGGCATTTTTCTCAGTTTGGGGCAAAAGTCCGTTTGAGCCCCAAAAAGCGCGCAAGGCTACCCCCTTACCGTTCGGGCCACCTGGGGCCACCCCTTCAACATGGCCCGATTGCACCATTGGGGCCATTTTCCATGCACACTGATCAATTGCTTGCCCTTGGGCGGCATTTTTCTCAGTTTGGGGCAAAAGTCCGTTTGAGCCCCAAAAAGCGCGCAAGGCTACCCCCTTACCGTTCGGGCCACCTGGGGCCACCCCTGCAACATGGCCCGATTGCACCATTGGGCCATTTTCCATGCACACTGATCAATTGCTTGCCCTTGGGCGGCATTTTTCTCAGTTTGGGGCAAAAGTCCGTTTGAGCCCCAAAAAGCGCGCAAGGCTACCCCCTTACCGTTCGGGCCACCTGGGGCCACCCCTGCAACATGGCCCGATTGCACCATTGGGGCCATTTTCCATGCACACTGATCAATTGCTTGCCCTTGGGCGGCATTTTTCTCAGTTTGGGGCAAAAGTCCGTTTGAGCCCCAAAAAGCGCGCAAGGCTACCCCCCTTACCGTTCGGGCCACCTGGGGCCACCCCTGCAACATGGCCCGATTGCACCATTGGGGCCATTTTCCATGCACACTGATCAATTGCTTGCCCTTGGGCGGCATTTTTCTCCGTTTGGGGCAAAAGTCCGTTTGAGCCCCAAAAAGCGCGCAAGGCTACCCCCTTACCGTTCGGGCCACCTGGGGCCACCCCTGCAACATGGCCCGATTGCACCATTGGGGCCATTTTCCATGCACACTGATCAATTGCTTGCCCTTGGGCGGCATTTTTCTCAGTTTGGGGCAAAAGTCCGTTTGAGCCCCAAAAAGCGCGCAAGGCTACCCCCTTACCGTTCGGGCCACCTGGGGCCACCCCTGCAACATGGCCCGATTGCACCATTGGGGCCATTTTCCATGCACACTGATCAATTGCTTGCCCTTGGGCGGCATTTTTCTCAGTTTGGGGCAAAAGTCCGTTTGAGCCCCAAAAAGCGCGCAAGGCTACCCCCTTACCGTTCGGGCCACCTGGGGCCACCCCTGCAACATGGCCCGATTGCACCATTGGGGCCATTTTCCATGCACACTGATCAATTGCTTGCCCTTGGGCGGCATTTTTCTCAGTTTGGGGCAAAAGTCCGTTTGAGCCCCAAAAAGCGCGCAAGGCTACCCCCTTACCGTTCGGGCCACCTGGGGCCACCCCTGCAACATGGCCCGATTGCACCACTAGTGCCATTTTCCATGCACACTGATCAATTGCTTGCCCTTGGGCGGCATTTTTCTCAGTTTGGGGCAAAAGTCCGTTTGAGCCCAAAAAGCGCGCAAGGCTACCCCCTTACCGTTCGGGCCACCTGGGGCCACCCCTGCAACATGGCCCGATTGCACCACTAGTGCCATTTTCCATGCACACTGATCAATTGCTTGCCCTTGGGCGGCATTTTTCTCAGTTTGGGGCAAAAGTCCGTTTGAGCCCCAAAAAGCGCGCAAGGCTACCCCCTTACCGTTCGGGCCACCTGGGGCCACCCCTGCAACATGGCCCGATTGCACCATTGGGGCCATTTTCCATGCACACTGATCAATTGCTTGCCCTTGGGCGGCATTTTTCTCAGTTTGGGGCAAAAGTCCGTTTGAGCCCCAAAAAGCGCGCAAGGCTACCCCCTTACCGTTCGGGCCACCTGGGGCCACCCCTGCAACATGGCCCGATTGCACCATTGGGGCCATTTTCCATGCACACTGATCAATTGCTTGCCCTTGGGCGGCATTTTTCTCAGTTTGGGGCAAAAGTCCGTTTGAGCCCCAAAAAGCGCGCAAGGCTACCCCCTTACCGTTCGAGCCACCTGGGGCCACCCCTGCAACATGGCCCGATTGCACCACTAGTGCCATTTTCCATGCACATTGATCAATTGCTTGCCCTTGGGCGGCATTTTTCTCAGTTTGGGGCAAAAGTCCGTTTGAGCCCCAAAAAGCGCGCAAGGCTACCCCCTTACCGTTCGGGCCACCTGGGGCCACCCCTGCAACATGGCCCGATTGCACCATTGGGGCCATTTTCCATGCACACTGATCAATTGCTTGCCCTTGGGCGGCATTTTTCTCAGTTTGGGGCAAAAGTCCGTTTGAGCCCCAAAAAGCGCGCAAGGCTACCCCCTTACCGTTCGGGCCACCTGGGGCCACCCCTGCAACATGGCCCGATTGCACCATTGGGGCCATTTTCCATGCACACTGATCAATTGCTTGCCCTTGGGCGGCATTTTTCTCAGTTTGGGGCAAAAGTCCGTTTGAGCCCCAAAAAGCGCGCAAGGCTACCCCCTTACCGTTCGGGCCACCTGGGGCCACCCCTGCAACATGGCCCGATTGCACCATTGGGGCCATTTTCCATGCACACTGATCAATTGCTTGCCCTTGGGTGGCATTTTTCTCAGTTTGGGGCAAAAGTCCGTTTGAGCCCCAAAAAGCGCGCAAGGCTACCCCCTTACCGTTCGGGCCACCTGGGGCCACCCCTGCAACATGGCCCGATTGCACCATTGGGGCCATTTTCCATGCACACTGATCAATTGCTTGCCCTTGGGCGGCATTTTTCTCAGTTTGGGGCAAAAGTCCGTTTGAGCCCCAAAAAGCGCGCAAGGCTACCCCCTTACCGTTCGGGCCACCTGGGGCCACCCCTGCAACATGGCCCGATTGCACCACTAGTGCCATTTTCCATGCACACTGATCAATTGCTTGCCCTTGGGCGGCATTTTTCTCAGTTTGGGGCAAAAGTCCGTTTGAGCCCCAAAAAGCGCGCAAGGCTACCCCCTTACCGTTCGGGCCACCTGGGGCCACCCCTGCAACATGGCCCGATTGCACCATTGGGGCCATTTTCCATGCACACTGATCAATTGCTTGCCCTTGGGCGGCATTTTTCTCAGTTTGGGGCAAAAGTCCGTTTGAGCCCCAAAAAGCGCGCAAGGCTACCCCCTTACCGTTCGGGCCACCTGGGGCCACCCCTGCAACATGGCCCGATTGCACCATTGGGGCCATTTTCCATGCACACTGATCAATTGCTTGCCCTTGGGCGGCATTTTTCTCAGTTTGGGGCAAAAGTCCGTTTGAGCCCCAAAAAGCGCGCAAGGCTACCCCCTTACCGTTCGAGCCACCTGGGGCCACCCCTGCAACATGGCCCGATTGCACCATTGGGGCCATTTTCCATGCACACTGATCAATTGCTTGCCCTTGGGCGGCATTTTTCTCAGTTTGGGGCAAAAGTCCGTTTGAGCCCCAAAAAGCGCGCAAGGCTACCCCCTTACCGTTCGGGCCACCTGGGGCCACCCCTGCAACATGGCCCGATTGCACCATTGGGGCCATTTTCCATGCACACTGATCAATTGCTTGCCCTTGGGCGGCATTTTTCTCAGTTTGGGGCAAAAGTCCGTTTGAGCCCCAAAAAGCGCGCAAGGCTACCCCCTTACCGTTCGGGCCACCTGGGGCCACCCCTGCAACATGGCCCGATTGCACCATTGGGGCCATTTTCCATGCACACTGATCAATTGCTTGCCCTTGGGCGGCATTTTTCTCAGTTTGGGGCAAAAGTCCGTTTGAGCCCCAAAAAGCGCGCAAGGCTACCCCCTTACCGTTCGGGCCACCTGGGGCCACCCCTGCAACATGGCCCGATTGCACCATTGGGGCCATTTTCCATGCACACTGATCAGTTGCTTGCCCTTGGGCGGCATTTTTCTCAGTTTGGGGCAAAAGTCCGTTTGAGCCCCAAAAAGCGCGCAAGGCTACCCCCTTACCGTTCGGGCCACCTGGGGCCACCCCTGCAACATGGCCCGATTGCACCACTAATGCCATTTTCCATGCACACTGATCAATTGCTTGCCCTTGGGCGGCATTTTTCTCAGTTTGGGGCAAAAGTCCGTTTGAGCCCAAAAAGCGCGCAAGGCTACCCCCTTACCGTTCGGGCCACCTGGGGCCACCCCTGCAACATGGCCCGATTGCACCACTAGTGCCATTTTCCATGCACACTGATCAATTGCTTGCCCTTGGGCGGCATTTTTCTCAGTTTGGGGCAAAAGTCCGTTTGAGCCCCAAAAAGCGCGCAAGGCTACCCCCTTACCGTTCGGGCCACCTGGGGCCACCCCTGCAACATGGCCCGATTGCACCATTGGGGCCATTTTCCATGCACACTGATCAATTGCTTGCCCTTGGGCGGCATTTTTCTCAGTTTGGGGCAAAAGTCCGTTTGAGCCCCAAAAAGCGCGCAAGGCTACCCCCTTACCGTTCGGGCCACCTGGGGCCACCCCTGCAACATGGCCCGATTGCACCATTGGGGCCATTTTCCATGCACACTGATCAATTGCTTGCCCTTGGGCGGCATTTTTCTCAGTTTGGGGCAAAAGTCCGTTTGAGCCCCAAAAAGCGCGCAAGGCTACCCCCTTACCGTTCGGGCCACCTGGGGCCACCCCTGCAACATGGCCCGATTGCACCACTAGTGCCATTTTCCATGCACACTGATCAATTGCTTGCCCTTGGGCGGCATTTTTCTCAGTTTGGGGCAAAAGTCCGTTTGAGCCCCAAAAAGCGCGCAAGGCTACCCCCTTACCGTTCGGGCCACCTGGGGCCACCCCTGCAACATGGCCCGATTGCACCATTGGGGCCATTTTCCATGCACACTGATCAATTGCTTGCCCTTGGGCGGCATTTTTCTCAGTTTGGGGCAAAAGTCCGTTTGAGCCCCAAAAAGCGCGCAAGGCTACCCCCTTACCGTTCGGGCCACCTGGGGCCACCCCTGCAACATGGCCCGATTGCACCATTGGGGCCATTTTCCATGCACACTGATCAATTGCTTGCCCTTGGGCGGCATTTTTCTCAGTTTGGGGCAAAAGTCCGTTTGAGCCCCAAAAAGCGCGCAAGGCTACCCCCTTACCGTTCGGGCCACCTGGGGCCACCCCTGCAACATGGCCCGATTGCACCATTGGGGCCATTTTCCATGCACACTGATCAATTGCTTGCCCTTGGGCGGCATTTTTCTCAGTTTGGGGCAAAAGTCCGTTTGAGCCCCAAAAAGCGCGCAAGGCTACCCCCTTACCGTTCGGGCCACCTGGGGCCACCCCTGCAACATGGCCCGATTGCACCATTGGGGCCATTTTCCATGCACACTGATCAATTGCTTGCCCTTGGGCGGCATTTTTCTCAGTTTGGGGCAAAAGTCCGTTTGAGCCCCAAAAAGCGCGCAAGGCTACCCCCTTACCGTTCGGGCCACCTGGGGCCACCCCTGCAACATGGCCCGATTGCACCATTGGGGCCATTTTCCATGCACACTGATCAATTGCTTGCCCTTGGGCGGCATTTTTCTCAGTTTGGGGCAAAAGTCCGTTTGAGCCCCAAAAAGCGCGCAAGGCTACCCCCTTACCGTTCGGGCCACCTGGGGCCACCCCTGCAACATGGCCCGATTGCACCATTGGGGCCATTTTCCATGCACACTGATCAATTGCTTGCCCTTGGGCGGCATTTTTCTCAGTTTGGGGCAAAAGTCCGTTTGAGCCCCAAAAAGCGCGCAAGGCTACCCCCTTACCGTTCGGGCCACCTGGGGCCACCCCTGCAACATGGCCCGATTGCACCATTGGGGCCATTTTCCATGCACACTGATCAATTGCTTGCCCTTGGGCGGCATTTTTCTCAGTTTGGGGCAAAAGTCCGTTTGAGCCCCAAAAAGCGCGCAAGGCTACCCCCTTACCGTTCGGGCCACCTGGGGCCACCCCTGCAACATGGCCCGATTGCACCATTGGGGCCATTTTCCATGCACACTGATCAATTGCTTGCCCTTGGGCGGCATTTTTCTCAGTTTGGGGCAAAAGTCCGTTTGAGCCCCAAAAAGCGCGCAAGGCTACCCCCTTACCGTTCGGGCCACCTGGGGCCACCCCTGCAACATGGCCCGATTCCGATTGCACCATTGGGGCCATTTTCCATGCACACTGATCAATTGCTTGCCCTTGGGCGGCATTTTTCTCAGTTTGGGGGCAAAAGTCCGTTTGAGCCCCAAAAAGCGCGCAAGGCTACCCCCTTACCGTTCGGGCCACCTGGGGCCACCCCCTGCAACATGGCCCGATTGCACCACTAGTGCCATTTTCCATGCACACTGATCAATTGCTTGCCCTTGGGCGGCATTTTTCTCAGTTTGGGGCAAAAGTCCGTTTGAGCCCAAAAAGCGCGCAAGGCTACCCCCTTACCGTTCGGGCCACCTGGGGCCACCCCCTGCAACATGGCCCCGATTGCACCACTAGTGCCATTTTCCATGCACACTGATCAATTGCTTGCCCTTGGGCGGCATTTTTCTCAGTTTGGGGCAAAAAGTCCGTTTGAGCCCCAAAAGCGCGCAAGGCTACCCCCTTACCGTTCGGGCCACCTGGGGCCACCCCTGCAACATGGCCCGATTGCACCATTGGGGCCATTTTCCATGCACACTGATCAATTGCTTGCCCTTGGGCGGCATTTTTCTCAGTTTGGGGCAAAAGTCCGTTTGAGCCCCAAAAAGCGCGCAAGGCTACCCCCTTACCGTTCGGGCCACCTGGGGCCACCCCTGCAACATGGCCCGATTGCACCATTGGGGCCATTTTCCATGCACACTGATCAATTGCTTGCCCTTGGGCGGCATTTTTTCTCAGTTTGGGGCAAAAGTCCGTTTGAGCCCCAAAAAGCGCGCAAGGCTACCCCCTTACCGTTCGGGCCACCTGGGGCCACCCCTGCAACATGGCCCGATTGCACCACTAGTGCCATTTTCCATGCACACTGATCAATTGCTTGCCCTTGGGCGGCATTTTTCTCAGTTTGGGGCAAAAGTCCGTTTGAGCCCAAAAAGCGCGCAAGGCTACCCCCTTACCGTTCGGGCCACCTGGGGCCACCCCTGCAACATGGCCCGATTGCACCACTAGTGCCATTTTCCATGCACACTGATCAATTGCTTGCCCTTGGGCGGCATTTTTCTCAGTTTGGGGCAAAAGTCCGTTTGAGCCCCAAAAAGCGCGCAAGGCTACCCCCTTACCGTTCGGGCCACCTGGGGCCACCCCTGCAACATGGCCCGATTGCACCATTGGGGCCATTTTCCATGCACACTGATCAATTGCTTGCCCTTGGGCGGCATTTTTCTCAGTTTGGGGCAAAAGTCCGTTTGAGCCCCAAAAAGCGCGCAAGGCTACCCCCTTACCGTTCGGGCCACCTGGGGCCACCCCCTGCAACATGGCCCGATTGCACCATTGGGGCCATTTTCCATGCACACTGATCAATTGCTTGCCCTTGGGCGGCATTTTTCTCAGTTTGGGGCAAAAGTCCGTTTGAGCCCCAAAAAGCGCGCAAGGCTACCCCCTTACCGTTCGGGCCACCTGGGGCCACCCCTGCAACATGGCCCGATTGCACCACTAGTGCCATTTTCCATGCACACTGATCAATTGCTTGCCCTTGGGCGGCATTTTTCTCAGTTTGGGGCAAAAGTCCGTTTGAGCCCCAAAAAGCGCGCAAGGCTACCCCCTTACCGTTCGGGCCACCTGGGGCCACCCCTGCAACATGGCCCGATTGCACCATTGGGGCCATTTTCCATGCACACTGATCAATTGCTTGCCCTTGGGCGGCATTTTTCTCAGTTTGGGGCAAAAGTCCGTTTGAGCCCCAAAAAGCGCGCAAGGCTACCCCCTTACCGTTCGGGCCACCTGGGCCACCCCTGCAACATGGCCCGATTGCACCATTGGGGCCATTTTCCATGCACACTGATCAATTGCTTGCCCTTGGGCGGCATTTTTCTCAGTTTGGGGCAAAAGTCCGTTTGAGCCCCAAAAAGCGCGCAAGGCTACCCCCTTACCGTTCGGGCCACCTGGGGCCACCCCTGCAACATGGCCCGATTGCACCATTGGGGCCATTTTCCATGCACACTGATCAATTGCTTGCCCTTGGGTGGCATTTTTCTCAGTTTGGGGCAAAAGTCCGTTTGAGCCCCAAAAAGCGCGCAAGGCTACCCCCTTACCGTTCGGGCCACCTGGGGCCACCCCTGCAACATGGCCCGATTGCACCATTGGGGGCCATTTTCCATGCACACTGATCAATTGCTTGCCCTTGGGCGGCATTTTTCTCAGTTTGGGCAAAAGTCCGTTTGAGCCCCAAAAAGCGCGCAAGGCTACCCCCTTACCGTTCGGGCCACCTGGGGCCACCCCTGCAACATGGCCCGATTGCACCACTAGGGGCCATTTTCCATGCACACTGATCAATTGCTTGCCCTTGGGCGGCATTTTTCTCAGTTTGGGGCAAAAGTCCGTTTGAGCCCCAAAAAGCGCGCAAGGCTACCCCCTTACCGTTCGGGCCACCTGGGGCCACCCCTGCAACATGGCCCGATTGCACCATTGGGGCCATTTTCCATGCACACTGATCAATTGCTTGCCCTTGGGCGGCATTTTTCTCAGTTTGGGGCAAAAGTCCGTTTGAGCCCCAAAAAGCGCGCAAGGCTACCCCCTTACCGTTCGGGCCACCTGGGGCCACCCCTGCAACATGGCCCGATTGCACCATTGGGGCCATTTTCCATGCACACTGATCAATTGCTTGCCCTTGGGCGGCATTTTTCTCAGTTTGGGGCAAAAGTCCGTTTGAGCCCAAAAAGCGCGCAAGGCTACCCCCTTACCGTTCGAGCCACCTGGGGCCACCCCTGCAACATGGCCCGATTGCACCATTGGGGCCATTTTCCATGCACACTGATCAATTGCTTGCCCTTGGGCGGCATTTTTCTCAGTTTGGGGCAAAAGTCCGTTTGAGCCCCAAAAAGCGCGCAAGGCTACCCCCTTACCGTTCGGGCCACCTGGGGCCACCCCTGCAACATGGCCCGATTGCACCATTGGGGCCATTTTCCATGCACACTGATCAATTGCTTGCCCTTGGGCGGCATTTTTCTCAGTTTGGGGCAAAAGTCCGTTTGAGCCCAAAAAGCGCGCAAGGCTACCCCCTTACCGTTCGGGCCACCTGGGGCCACCCCTGCAACATGGCCCGATTGCACCATTGGGGCCATTTTCCATGCACACTGATCAATTGCTTGCCCTTGGGCGGCATTTTTCTCAGTTTGGGGCAAAAGTCCGTTTGAGCCCCAAAAAGCGCGCAAGGCTACCCCCTTACCGTTCGGGCCACCTGGGGCCACCCCTGCAACATGGCCCGATTGCACCATTGGGGCCATTTTCCATGCACACTGATCAATTGCTTGCCCTTGGGCGGCATTTTTCTCAGTTTGGGGCAAAAGTCCGTTTGAGCCCCAAAAAGCGCGCAAGGCTACCCCCCTTACCGTTCGGGGCCACCTGGGGCCACCCCTGCAACATGGCCCGATTGCACCACTAGGGCCATTTTCCATGCACACTGATCAATTGCTTGCCCTTGGGCGGCATTTTTCTCAGTTTGGGGCAAAAGTCCGTTTGAGCCCAAAAAGCGCGCAAGGCTACCCCCTTCACCGTTCGGGCCACCTGGGGCCACCCCTGCAACATGGCCCGATTGCACCACTAGTGCCATTTTCCATGCACACTGATCAATTGCTTGCCCTTGGGCGGCATTTTTCTCAGTTTGGGGCAAAAGTCCGTTTGAGCCCCAAAAAGCGCGCAAGGCTACCCCCTTACCGTTCGGGCCACCTGGGGCCACCCCTGCAACATGGCCCGATTGCACCATTGGGGCCATTTTCCATGCACACTGATCAATTGCTTGCCCTTGGGCGGCATTTTTCTCAGTTTGGGGCAAAAGTCCGTTTGAGCCCCAAAAAGCGCGCAAGGCTACCCCCTTACCGTTCGGGCCACCTGGGGCCACCCCTGCAACATGGCCCGATTGCACCATTGGGGCCATTTTCCATGCACACTGATCAATTGCTTGCCCTTGGGCGGCATTTTTCTCAGTTTGGGGCAAAAGTCCGTTTGAGCCCCAAAAAGCGCGCAAGGCTACCCCCTTACCGTTCGGGCCACCTGGGGCCACCCCTGCAACATGGCCCGATTGCACCATTGGGGCCATTTTCCATGCACACTGATCAATTGCTTGCCCTTGGGCGGCATTTTTCTCAGTTTGGGGCAAAAGTCCGTTTGAGCCCCAAAAAGCGCGCAAGGCTACCCCCTTACCGTTCGGGCCACCTGGGGCCACCCCTGCAACATGGCCCGATTGCACCATTGGGGCCATTTTCCATGCACACTGATCAATTGCTTGCCCTTGGGCGGCATTTTTCTCAGTTTGGGGCAAAAGTCCGTTTGAGCCCCAAAAAGCGCGCAAGGCTACCCCCTTACCGTTCGGGCCACCTGGGGCCACCCCTGCAACATGGCCCGATTGCACCATTGGGGCCATTTTCCATGCACACTGATCAATTGCTTGCCCTTGGGCGGCATTTTTCTCAGTTTGGGGCAAAAGTCCGTTTGAGCCCCAAAAAGCGCGCAAGGCTACCCCCTTACCGTTCGGAGCCACCTGGGGCCACCCCTGCAACATGGCCCGATTGCACCATTGGGGCCATTTTCCATGCACACTGATCAATTGCTTGCCCTTGGGCGGCATTTTTCTCAGTTTGGGGCAAAAGTCCGTTTGAGCCCCAAAAAGCGCGCAAGGCTACCCCCTTACCGTTCGGGCCACCTGGGGCCACCCCTGCAACATGGCCCGATTGCACCATTGGGGCCATTTTCCATGCACACTGATCAATTGCTTGCCCTTGGGCGGCATTTTTCTCAGTTTGGGGCAAAAGTCCGTTTGAGCCCCAAAAAGCGCGCAAGGCTACCCCCTTACCGTTCGGGCCACCTGGGGCCACCCCTGCAACATGGCCCGATTGCACCATTGGGGCCATTTTCCATGCACACTGATCAATTGCTTGCCCTTGGGCGGCATTTTTCTCAGTTTGGGCAAAAGTCCGTTTGAGCCCCAAAAAGCGCGCAAGGCTACCCCCTTACCGTTCGGGCCACCTGGGGCCACCCCTGCAACATGGCCCGATTGCACCATTGGGGCCATTATCCATGCACACTGATCAATTGCTTGCCCTTGGGCGGCATTTTTCTCAGTTTGGGGCAAAAGTCCGTTTGAGCCCCAAAAAGCGCGCAAGGCTACCCCCTTACCGTTCGGGCCACCTGGGGCCACCCCTGCAACATGGCCCGATTGCACCATTGGGGCCATTTTCCATGCACACTGATCAATTGCTTGCCCTTGGGCGGCATTTTTCTCCGTTTGGGGCAAGAGTCCGTTTGAGCCCCAAAAAGCGCGCAAGGCTACCCCCTTACCGTTCGGGCCACCTGGGGCCACCCCTGCAACATGGCCCGATTGCACCATTGGGGCCATTTTCCATGCACACTGATCAATTGCTTGCCCTTGGGCGGCATTTTTCTCAGTTTGGGGCAAAAGTCCGTTTGAGCCCCAAAAAGCGCGCAAGGCTACCCCCTTACCGTTCGGGCCACCTGGGGCCACCCCTGCAACATGGCCCGATTGCACCATTGGGGCCATTTTCCATGCACACTGATCAATTGCTTGCCCTTGGGCGGCATTTTTCTCAGTTTGGGGCAAAAGTCCGTTTGAGCCCCAAAAAGCGCGCAAGGCTACCCCCTTACCGTTCGGGCCACCTGGGGCCACCCCTGCAACATGGCCCGATTGCACCATTGGGGCCATTTTCCATGCACACTGATCAATTGCTTGCCCTTGGGCGGCATTTTTCTCAGTTTGGGGCAAAAGTCCGTTTGAGCCCCAAAAAGCGCGCAAGGCTACCCCCTTACCGTTCGGGCCACCTGGGGCCACCCCTGCAACATGGCCCGATTGCACCATTGGGGCCATTTTCCATGCACACTGATCAATTGCTTGCCCTTGGGCGGCATTTTTCTCAGTTTGGGGCAAAAGTCCGTTTGAGCCCCAAAAAGCGCGCAAGGCTACCCCCTTACCGTTCGGGCCACCTGGGGCCACCCCTGCAACATGGCCCGATTGCACCATTGGGGCCATTTTCCATGCACACTGATCAATTGCTTGCCCTTGGGCGGCATTTTTCTCAGTTTGGGGCAAAAGTCCGTTTGAGCCACAAAAAGCGCGCAAGGCTACCCCCTTACCGTTCGGGCCACCTGGGGCCACCCCTGCAACATGGCCCGATTGCACCATTGGGGCCATTTTCCATGCACACTGATCAATTGCTTGCCCTTGGGCGGCATTTTTCTCAGTTTGGGGCAAAAGTCCGTTTGAGCCCCAAAAAGCGCGCAAGGCTACCCCCTTACCGTTCGGGCCACCTGGGGCCACCCCTGCAACATGGCCCGATTGCACCATTGGGGCCATTTTCCATGCACACTGATCAATTGCTTGCCCTTGGGCGGCATTTTTCTCAGTTTGGGGCAAAAGTCCGTTTGAGCCCCAAAAAGCGCGCAAGGCTACCCCCTTACCGTTCGGGCCACCTGGGGCCACCCCTGCAACATGGCCCGATTGCACCATTGGGGCCATTTTCCATGCACACTGATCAATTGCTTGCCCTTGGGCGGCATTTTTCTCAGTTTGGGGCAAAAGTCCGTTTGAGCCCCAAAAAGCGCGCTAGGCTACCCCCTTACTGTTCGGGCCACCTGGGGCCACCCCTGCAACATGGCCCGATTGCACCATTGGGGCCATTTTCCATGCACACTGATCAATTGCTTGCCCTTGGGCGGCATTTTTCTCAGTTTGGGGCAAAAGTCCGTCTGAGCCCCAAAAAGCGCGCAAGGCTACCCCCTTACCGTTCGGGCCACCTGGGGCCACCCCTGCAACATGGCCCGATTGCACCACTAGTGCCATTTTCCATGCACACTGATCAATTGCTTGCCCTTGGGCGGCATTTTTCTCAGTTTGGGGCAAAAGTCCGTTTGAGCCCCAAAAAGCGCGCAAGGCTACCCCCTTACCGTTCGGGCCACCTGGGGCCACCCCTGCAACATGGCCCGATTGCACCATTGGGGCCATTTTCCATGCACACTGATCAATTGCTTGCCCTTGGGCGGCATTTTTCTCCGTTTGGGGCAAAAGTCCGTTTGAGCCCCAAAAAGCGCGCAAGGCTACCCCCTTACCGTTCGGGCCACCTGGGGCCACCCCTGCAACATGGCCCGATTGCACCATTGGGGCCATTTTCCATGCACACTGATCAATTGCTTGCCCTTGGGCGGCATTTTTCTCCGTTTGGGGCAAAAGTCCGTTTGAGCCCCAAAAAGCGCGCAAGGCTACCCCCTTACCGTTCGGGCCACCTGGGGCCACCCCTGCAACATGGCCCAATTGCACTACTGGGGCCATTTTATATGCACACTGATCAATTGCTTGCCCTTGGGCGGCATTTTTCTCAGTTTGGGGCAAAAGTCCGTTTGAGCCCAAAAAAGCGCGCAAGGCTACCCCCTTACCGTTCGGGCCACCTGGGGCCACCCCTGCAACATGGCCCGATTGCACCATTGGGGCCATTTTCCATGCACACTGATCAATTGCTTGCCCTTGGGCGGCATTTTTCTCAGTTTGGGGCAAAAGTCCGTTTGAGCCCCAAAAAGCGCGCAAGGCTACCCCCTTACCGTTCGGGCCACCTGGGGCCACCCCTGCAACATGGCCCGATTGCACCACTAGTGCCATTTTCCATGCACACTGATCAATTGCTTGCCCTTGGGCGGCATTTTTCTCAGTTTGGGGCAAAAGTCCGTTTGAGCCCCAAAAAGCGCGCAAGGCTACCCCCTTACCGTTCGGGCCACCTGGGGCCACCCCTGCAACATGGCCCGATTGCACCATTGGGGCCATTTTCCATGCACACTGATCAATTGCTTGCCCTTGGGCGGCATTTTTCTCAGTTTGGGGCAAAAGTCCGTTTGAGCCCCAAAAAGCGCGCAAGGCTACCCCCTTACCGTTCGGGCCACCTGGGGCCACCCCTGCAACATGGCCCGATTGCACCATTGGGGCCATTTTCCATGCACACTGATCAATTGCTTGCCCTTGGGCGGCATTTTTCTCCGTTTGGGGCAAGAGTCCGTTTGAGCCCCAAAAAGCGCGCAAGGCTACCCCCTTACCGTTCGGGCCACCTGGGGCCACCCCTGCAACATGGCCCGATTGCACCATTGGGGCCATTTTCCATGCACACTGATCAATTGCTTGCCCTTGGGCGGCATTTTTCTCAGTTTGGGGCAAAAGTCCGTTTGAGCCCCAAAAAGCGCGCAAGGCTACCCCCTTACCGTTCGGGCCACCTGGGGCCACCCCTGCAACATGGCCCGATTGCACCATTGGGGCCATTTTCCATGCACACTGATCAATTGCTTGCCCTTGGGCGGCATTTTTCTCAGTTTGTGGCAAAAGTCCGTTTGAGCCCCAAAAAGCGCGCAAGGCTACCCCCTTACCGTTCGGGCCACCTGGGGCCACCCCTGCAACATGGCCCGATTGCACCATTGGGGCCATTTTCCATGCACACTGATCAATTGCTTGCCCTTGGGCAGCATTTTTCTCAGTTTAGGGCAAAAGTCCGTTTGAGCCCCAAAATGCGCGCAAGGCTACCCCCTTACCGTTCGGGCCACCTGGGGCCACCCCTGCAACATGGCCCGATTGCACCACTAGTGCCATTTTCCATGCACACTGATCAATTGCTTGCCCTTGGGCGGCATTTTTCTCCGTTTGGGGCAAAAGTCCGTTTGAGCCCCAAAAAGCGCGCAAGGCTACCCCCTTACCGTTCGGGCCACCTGGGGCCAGCCCTGCAACATGGCCCGATTGCACCATTGGGGCCATTTTCCATGCACACTGATCAATTGCTTGCCCTTGGGCGGCATTTTTCTCAGTTTGGGGCAAAAGTCCGTTTGAGCCCCAAAAAGCGCGCAAGGCTACCCCCTTACCGTTCGGGCCACCTGGGGCCACCCCTGCAACATGGCCCGATTGCACCATTGGGGCCATTTTCCATGCACACTGATCAATTGCTTGCCCTTGGGCGGCATTTTTCTCAGTTTGGGGCAAAAGTCCGTTTGAGCCCCAAAAAGCGCGCAAGGCTACCCCCTTACCGTTCGGGCCACCTGGGGCCACCCCTGCAACATGGCCCGATTGCACCACTAGGGCCATTTTCCATGCACACTGATCAATTGCTTGCCCTTGGGCGGCATTTTTCTCAGTTTGGGGCAAAAGTCTGTTTGAGCCCCAAAAAGCGCGCAAGGCTACCCCCTTACCGTTCGGGCCACCTGGGGCCACCCCTGCAACATGGCCCGATTGCACCATTGGGGCCATTTTCCATGCACACTGATCAATTGCTTGCCCTTGGGCGGCATTTTTCTCAGTTTGGGGCAAAAGTCCGTTTGAGCCCCAAAAAGCGCGCAAGGCTACCCCCTTACCGTTCGGGCCACCTGGGGCCACCCCTGCAACATGGCCCGATTGCACCATTGGGGCCATTTTCCATGCACACTGATCAATTGCTTGCCCTTGGGCGGCATTTTTCTCAGTTTGGGGCAAAAGTCCGTTTGAGCCCCAAAAAGCGCGCAAGGCTACCCCCTTACCGTTCGGGCCACCTGGGGCCACCCCTGCAACATGGCCCGATTGCACCATTGGGGCCATTTTCCATGCACACTGATCAATTGCTTGCCCTTGGGCGGCATTTTTCTCAGTTTGGGGCAAAAGTCCGTTTGAGCCCCAAAAAGCGCGCAAGGCTACTCCCTTACCGTTCGGGCCACCTGGGGCCACCCCTGCAACATGGCCCGATTGCACCACTAGTGCCATTTTCCATGCACACTGATCAATTGCTTGCCCTTGGGCGGCATTTTTCTCAGTTTGGGGCAAAAGTCCGTTTGAGCCCCAAAAAGCGCGCAAGGCTACCCCCTTACCGTTCGGGCCACCTGGGGCCACCCCTGCAACATGGCCCGATTGCACCATTGGGGCCATTTTCCATGCACACTGATCAATTGCTTGCCCTTGGGCGGCATTTTTCTCAGTTTGGGGCAAAAGTCCGTCTGAGCCCCAAAAAGCGCGCAAGGCTACCCCCTTACCGTTCGGGCCACCTGGGGCCACCCCTGCAACATGGCCCGATTGCACCACTAGTGCCATTTTCCATGCACACTGATCAATTGCTTGCCCTTGGGCGGCATTTTTCTCAGTTTGGGGCAAAAGTCCGTTTGAGCCCCAAAAAGCGCACAAGGCTACCCCCTTACCGTTCGGGCCACCTGGGGCCACCCCTGCAACATGGCCCGATTGCACCATTGGGGCCATTTTCCATGCACACTGATCAATTGCTTGCCCTTGGGCGGCATTTTTCTCCGTTTGGGGCAAAAGTCCGTTTGAGCCCCAAAAAGCGCGCAAGGCTACCCCCTTACCGTTCGGGCCACCTGGGGCCACCCCTGCAACATGGCCCGATTGCACCATTGGGGCCATTTTCCATGCACACTGATCAATTGCTTGCCCTTGGGCGGCATTTTTCTCCGTTTGGGGCAAAAGTCCGTTTGAGCCCCACAAAGCGCGCAAGGCTACCCCCTTACCGTTCGTGCCACCTGGGGCCACCCCTGCAACATGGCCCAATTGCACTACTGGGGCCATTTTCCATGCACACTGATCAATTGCTTGCCCTTGGGCGGCATTTTTCTCAGTTTGGGGCAAAAGTCCGTTTGAGCCCAAAAAAGCGCGCAAGGCTACCCCCTTACCGTTCGGGCCACCTGGAGCCACCCCTGCAACATGGCCCGATTGCACCATTGGGGCCATTTTCCATGCACACTGATCAATTGCTTGCCCTTGGGCGGCATTTTTCTCAGTTTGGGGCAAAAGTCCGTTTGAGCCCCAAAAAGCGCGCAAGGCTACCCCCTTACCGTTCGGGCCACCTGGGGCCACCCCTGCAACATGGCCCGATTGCACCACTAGTGCCATTTTCCATGCACACTGATCAATTGCTTGCCCTTGGGCGGCATTTTTCTCAGTTTGGGGCAAAAGTCCGTTTGAGCCCCAAAAAGCGCGCAAGGCTACCCCCTTACCGTTCGGGCCACCTGGGGCCACCCCTGCAACATGGCCCGATTGCACCATTGGGGCCATTATCCATGCACACTGATCAATTGCTAGCCCTTGGGCGGCATTTTTCTCAGTTTGGGGCAAAAGTCCGTTTGAGCCCCAAAAAGCGCGCAAGGCTACCCCCTTACCGTTCGGGCCACCTGGGGCCACCCCTGCAACATGGCCCGATTGCACCATTGGGGCCATTTTCCATGCACACTGATCAATTGCTTGCCCATAGGCGGCATTTTTCTCCGTTTGGGGCAAGAGTCCGTTTGAGCCCCAAAAAGCGCGCAAGGCTACCCCCTTACCGTTCGGGCCACCTGGGGCCACCCCTGCAACATGGCCCGATTGCACCATTGGGGCCATTTTCCATGCACACTGATCAATTGCTTGCCCTTGGGCGGCATTTTTCTCAGTTTGGGGCAAAAGTCCGTTTGAGCCCCAAAAAGCGTGCAAGGCTACCCCCTTACCGTTCGGGCCACCTGGGGCCACCCCTGCAACATGGCCCGATTGCACCATTGGGGCCATTTTCCATGCACACTGATCAATTGCTTGCCCTTGGGCGGCATTTTTCTCAGTTTGGGGCAAAAGTCCGTTTGAGCCCCAAAAAGCGCGCAAGGCTACCCCCTTACCGTTCGGGCCACCTGGGGCCACCCCTGCAACATGGCCCGATTGCACCATTGGGGCCATTTTCCATGCACACTGATCAATTGCTTGCCCTTGGGCGGCATTTTTCTCAGTTTGGGGCAAAAGTCCGTTTGAGCCCCAAAAAGCGCGCAAGGCTACCCCCTTACCGTTCGGGCCACCTGGGGCCACCCCTGCACCATGGCCCGATTGCACCATTGGGGCCATTTTCCATGCACACTGATCAATTGCTTGCCCTTGGGCGGCATTTTTCTCAGTTTGGGGCAAAAGTCCGTTTGAGCCCCAAAAAGCGCGCAAGGCTACCCCCTTACCGTTCGGGCCACCTGGGGCCACCCCTGCAACATGGCCCGATTGCACCATTGGGGCCATTTTCCATGCACACTGATCAATTGCTTGCCCTTGGGCGGCATTTTTCTCAGTTTGGGGCAAAAGTCCGTTTGAGCCCCAAAAAGCGCGCAATTCTACCCCCTTACCGTTCGGGCCACCTGGGGCCACCCCTGCAACATGGCCCGATTGCACCACTGGGGCCATTTTCCATGCACACTGATCAATTGCTTGCCCTTGGGCGGCATTTTTCTCAGTTTGGGGCAAAAGTCCGTTTGAGCCCCAAAAAGCGCGCAAGGCTACCCCCTTACCGTTCGGGCCACCTGGGGCCACCCCTGCAACATGGCCCGATTGCACCATTGGGGCCATTTTCCATGCACACTGATCAATTGCTTGCCCTTGGGCTGCATTTTTCTCAGTTTGGGGCAAAAGTCCGTTTGAGCCCCAAAAAGCGCGCAAGGCTACACCCTTACCGTTCGGGCCACCTGGGGCCACCCCTGCAACATGGCCCGATTGTACCATTGGGGCCATTTTCCATGCACACTGATCAATTGCTTGCCCTTGGGCGGCATTTTTCTCAGTTTGGGGCAAAAGTCCGTTTGAGCCCGAAAAAGCGCGCAAGGCTACCCCCTTACCGTTCGGGCCACCTGGGGCCACCCCTGCAACATGGCCCGATTGCACCATTGGGGCCATTTTCCATGCACACTGATCAATTGCTTGCCCTTGGGCGGCATTTTTCTCAGTTTGGGGCAAAAGTCCGTTTGAGCCCAAAAAAGCGCGCAAGGCTACCCCCTGACCGTTCGGGCCACCTGGGGCCACCCCTGCAACATGGCCCGATTGCACCACTGGGGCCATTTTCCATGCACACTGATCAATTGCTTGCCCTTCGGCTGCATTTTTCTCAGTTTCGGGCAAAAGTCCGTTTGAGCCCCAAAAAGCGCGCAAGGCTACACCCTTACCGTTCGGGCCACCTGGGGCCACCCCTGCAACATGGCCCGATTGCACCATTGGGGCCATTTTCCATGCACACTGATCAATTGCTTGCCCTTGGGCTGCATTTTTCTCAGTTTGGGGCAAAAGTCCGTTTGAGCCCCAAAAAGCGCGCAAGGCTACCCCCTTACCGTTCGGGCCACCTGGGGCCACCCCTGCAACATGGCCCGATTGCACCATTGGGGCCATTTTCCATGCACACTGATCAATTGCTTGTCCTTGGGCTGCTTTTTTCTCAGTTTGGGGGAAAAGTCCATTTGAGCCCCAAAAAGCGCGCAAGGCTACCCCCTTACCGTTCGGGCCACCTTGGGCCACCCCTGCAACATGGCCCGATTGCACCATTGGGGCCATTTTCCATGCACACTGATCAATTGCTTGCCCTTGGGCGGCATTTTTCTCAGTTTGGGGCAAAAGTCCGTTTGAGCCCAAAAAAGCGCGCAAGGCTACCCCCTTACCGTTCAGGCCACCTGGAGCCACCCCTGCAACATGGCCCGATTGCACCACTGGGGCCATGTTCCATGCACACTGATCAATTGCTTGCCCTCGGGCTGCATTTTTCTCAGTTTGGGGCAAAAGTCCGTTTGAGCCCCAAAAAGCGCGCAAGGCTACCCCCTTACCGTTCGGGCCACCTGGGGCCACCCCTGCAACATGGCCCGATTGCACCATTGGGGCCATTTTCCATGCACACTGATCAATTGCTTGCCCTTGGGCGGCATTTTTCTCAGTTTGGGGCAAAAGTCCGTTTGAGCCCCAAAAAGCGCGCAAGGCTACACCCTTACCGTTCTGGCCACCTGGGGCCACCCCTGCAACATGGCCCGATTGCACCATTGGGGCCATTTTCCATGCACACTGATCAATTGCTTGCCCTTGGGCGGCATTTTTCTCAGTTTGGGGCAAAAGTCCGTTTGAGCCCCAAAAAGCACGCAAGGCTACCCCCTTACCGTTCGGGCCACCTGGGGCCATCCCTGCAACATGGCCCAATTGCACCATTGGGGCCATTTTCCATGCACACTGATCAATTGCTTGCCCTTGGGCTACATTTTTCTCAGTTTGGGGCAAAAGTCCGTTTGAGCCGCAAAAAGCGCGCAAGGCTACCCCCTTACCGTTCGGGCCACCTGGGGCCACCCCTGCAACATGGCCCGATTGCACCATTGGGGCCATTTTCCATGCACACTGATCAATTGCTTGCCCTTGGGCAGCATTTTTCTCAGTTTGGGGCAAAAGTCCGTTTGAGCCCCAAAAAGCGCGCAAGGCTACCCCCTTACCGTTCGGGCCACCTGGGGCCACCCCTGCAACATGGCCCGATTGCACCACTAGTGCCATTTTCCATGCACACTGATAAATTGCTTGCCCTTGGGCGGCATTTTTCTCAGTTTGGGGCAAAAGTCCGTTTGAGCCCCAAAAAGCGCGCAAGGCTACCCCCTTACCGTTCGGGCCACCTGGGGCCACCCCTGCAACATGGCCCGATTGCACCACTGGGGCCATTTTCCATGCACACTGATCAATTGCTTGCCCTTGGGCGGCATTTTTCTCAGTTTGGGGCAAAAGTCCGTTTGAGCCCAAAAAAGCGCGCAAGGCTACCCCCTTACCGTTCGGGCCACCTGGGGCCAGCCCTGCAACATGGCCCGATTGCACCATTGGGGCCATTTTCCATGCACACTGATCAATTGCTTGCCCTTGGGTGGCATTTTTCTCAGTTTGGGGCAAAAGTCCGTTTGAGCCCCAAAAAGCGCGCAAGGCTACCCCCTTACCGTTCGGGCCACCTGGGGCCACCCCTGCAACATGGCCCGATTGCACCATTGGGGCCATTTTCCATGCACACTGATCAATTGCTTGCCCTTGGGCTGCATTTTTCTCAGTTTGGGGCAAAAGTCCGTTTGAGCCCCAAAAAGCGCGCAAGGCTACCCCCTTACCGTTCGGGCCACCTGGGGCCACCCCTGCAACATGGCCCGATTGCACCATTGGGGCCATTTTCCATGCACACTGATCAATTGCTTGCCCTTGGGCTGCATTTTTCTCAGTTTGGGGCAAAAGTCCGTTTGAGCCCGAAAAAGCGCGCAAGGCTACCCCCTTACCGTTCGGGCCACCTGGGGCCACCCCTGCAACATGGCCCGATTGCACCACTGGGGCCATTTTCCATGCACACTGATCAATTGCTTGCCCTTGGGCGGCATTTTTCTCAGTTTGGGGCAAAAGTCCGTTTGAGCCCCAAAAAGCACGCAAGGCTACCCCCTTACCGTTCGGGCCACCTGGGGCCACCCCTGCAACATGGCCCGATTGCACCATTGGGGCCATTTTCCATGCACACTGATCAATTGCTTGCCCTTGGGCGGCATTTTTCTCAGTTTGGGGCAAAAGTCCGTTTGAACCCCAAAAAGCGCGCAAGGCTACCCCCTTACCGTTCGGGCCACCTGGGGCCATCCCTGCAACATGGCCCGATTGCACCACTGGGGCCATTTTCCATGCACACTGATCAATTGCTTGCCCTTGGGCTGCATTTTTCTCAGTTTGGGGCAAAAGTCCGTTTGAGCCCCAAAAAGCGCGCAAGGCTACCCCCTTACCGTTCGGGCCACCTGGGGCCACCCCTGCAACATGGCCCGATTGCACCATTGGGGCCATTTTCCATGCACACTGATCAATTCCTTGCCCTTGGGCGGCATTTTTCTCAGTTTGGGGCAAAAGTCCGTTTGAGCCCCAAAAAGCACGCAAGGCTACCCCCTTACCGTTCGGGCCACCTGGGGCCACCCCTGCAACATGGCCCGATTGCACCACTGGGGCCATTTTCCATGCACACTGATCAATTGCTTGCCCTTGGGCGGCATTTTTCTCAGTTTGGGGCAAAAGTCCGTTTGAGCCCAAAAAAGCGCGCAAGGCTACCCCCTTACCGTTCGGGCCACCTGGGGCCACCCCTGCAACATGGCCCGATTGCACCATTGGGGCCATTTTCCATGCACACTGATCAATTGCTTGCCCTTGGGCGGCATTTTTCTCAGTTTGGGGCAAAAGTCCGTTTGAGCCCCAAAAAGCGCGCAAGGCTACCCCCTTACCGTTCGGGCCACCTGGGGCCACCCCTGCAACATGGCCCGATTGCACCATTGGGGCCATTTTCCATGCACACTGATCAATTGCTTGCCCTTGGGCGGCATTTTTCTCAGTTTGGGGCAAAAGACCGTTTGAGCCCGAAAAAGCGCGCAAGGCTACCCCCTTACCGTTCGGGCCACCTGGGGCCACCCCTGCAACATGGCCCGATTGCACCACTAGTGCCATTTTCCATGCACACTGATCAATTGCTTGCCCTTGGGCTGCATTTTTCTCAGTTTGGGGCAAAAGTCCGCTTGAGCCCCAAAAAGCGCGCAAGGCTACCCCCTTACCGTTCGGGCCACCTGGGGCCACCCCTGCAACATGGCCCGATTGCACCACTAGTGCCATTTTCTATGCACACTGATCAATTGCTTGCCCTTGGGCGGCATTTTTCTCAGTTTGGGGCAAAAGTCCGTTTGAGCCCCAAAAAGCGCGCAAGGCTACCCCCTTACCGTTCGGGCCACCTGGGGCCACCCCTGCAACATGGCCCGATTGCACCACTGGGGCCATTTTCCATGCACACTGATCAATTGCTTGCCCTTGGGCGGCATTTTTCTCAGTTTGGGGCAAAAGTCCGTTTGAGCCCAAAAAAGCGCGCAAGGCTACCCCCTTACCGTTCGGGCCACCTGGGGCCAGCCCTGCAACATGGCCCGATTGCACCATTGGGGCCATCTTCCATGCACACTGATCAATTGCTTGCCCTTGGGCGGCATTTTTCTCAGTTTGGGGCAAAAGTCCGTTTGAGCCCCAAAAAGCGCGCAAGGCTACCCCCTTACCGTTCGGGCCACCTGGGGCCAGCCCTGCAACATGGCCCGATTGCACCATTGGGGCCATTTTCCATGCACACTGATCAATTGCTTGCCCTTGGGCGGCATTTTTCTCAGTTTGGGGCAAAAGTCCGTTTGAGCCCCAAAAAGCGCGCAAGGCTACCCCCTTACCGTTCGGGCCACGTGGGGCCACCCCTGCAACATGGCACGATTGCACCATTGGGGCCATTTTCCATGCACACTGATCAATTGCTTGCCCTTGGGCGGCATTTTTCTCAGTTTGGGGCAAAAGTCCGTTTGAGCCCCAAAAAGCGCGCAAGGCTACCCCCTTACCGTTCGGGCCACCTGGGGCCAGCCCTGCAACATGGCCCGATTGCACCATTGGGGCCATTTTCCATGCACACTGATCAATTGCTTGCCCTTGGGCGGCATTTTTCTCAGTTTGGGGCAAAAGTCCGTTTGAGCCCCAAAAAGCGCGCAAGGCTACCCCCTTACCGTTCGGGCCACCTGGGGCCACCCCTGCAACATGGCCCGATTGCACCATTGGGGCCATTTTCCATACACACTGATCAATTGCTTGCCCTTGGGCTGCATTTTTCTCAGTTTGGGGCAAAAGTCCGTTTGAGCCCCAAAAAGCGCGCAAGGCTACCCCCTTACCGTTCGGGCCACCTGGGGCCACCCCTGCAACATGGCCCGATTGCACCATTGGGGCCATTTTCCATGCACACTGATCAATTGCTTGCCCTTGGGCTGCATTTTTCTCAGTTTGGGGCAAAAGTCCGTTTGAGCCCCAAAAAGCGCGCAAGGCTACCCCCTTACCGTTCGGGCCACCTGGGGCCACCCCTGCAACATGGCCCGATTGCACCACTGGGGCCATTTTCCATGCACACTGATCAATTGCTTGCCCTTGGGCTGCATTTTTCTCAGTTTGGGGCAAAAGTCCGTTTGAGCCCCAAAAAGCGCGCAAGGCTACCCCCTTACCGTTCGGGCCACCTGGGGCCACCCCTGCAACATGGCCCGATTGCACCATTGGGGCCATTTTCCATGCACACTGATCAATTGCTTGCCCTTGGGCGGCATTTTTCTCAGTTTGGGACAAAAGTCCGTTTGAACCTCAAAATGCGCGCAAGGCTACCCCCTAACCGTTCGGGCCACCTGGGGCCATCCCTGCAACATGGCCCGATTGCACCACTGGGGCCATTTTCCATGCACACTGATCAATTGCTTGCCCTTGGGCGGCATTTTTCTCAGTTTGGGGCAAAAGTCCGTTTGAGCCCCAAAAAGCGCGCAAGGCTACCCCCTTACCGTTCGGGCCACCTGGGGCCAGCCCTGCAACATGGCCCGATTGCACCATTGGGGCCATTTTCCATGCACACTGATCAATTGCTTGCCCTTGGGCGGCATTTTTCTCAGTTTGGGGCAAAAGTCCGTTTGAGCCCCAAAAAGCGCGCAAGGCTACCCCCTTACCGTTCGGGCCACCTGGGGCCACCCCTGCAACATGGCCCGATTGCACCACTGGGGCCATTTTCCATGCACACGGATCAATTGCTTGCCCTTGGGCGGCATTTTTCTCAGTTTGGGGCAAAAGTCCGTTTGAGCCCAAAAAAGCGCGCAAGGCTACCCCCTTACCGTTCGGGCCACCTGGGGCCAGCCCTGCAACATGGCACGATTCCACCATTGGGGCCATTTTCCATGCACACTGATCAATTGCTTGCCCTTGGGCGGCATTTTTCTCAGTTTGGGGCAAAAGTCCGTTTGAGCCCCAAAAAGCGCGCAAAGCTACCCCCTTACCGTTCGGGCCACCTGGGGCCAGCCCTGCAACATGGCCCGATTGCACCATTGGGGCCATTTTCCATGCACACTGATCAATTGCTTGCCCTTGGGCTGCATTTTTCTCAGTTTGGGGCAAAAGTCCGTTTGAGCCCAAAAAAGCGCGCAAGGCTACCCCCTTACCGTTCGGGCCACCTGGGGCCACCCCTGCAACATGGCCCGATTGCACCATTGGGGCCATTTTCCATGCACACTGATCAATTGCTTGCCCTTGGGCTGCATTTTTCTCAGTTTGGGGCAAAAGTCCATTTGAGCCCCAAAAAGCGCGCAAGGCTACCCCCTTACCGTTCGGGCCACCTTGGGCCACCCCTGCAACATGGCCCGATTGCACCATTGGGGCCATTTTCCATGCACACTGATCAATTGCTTGCCCTTGGGCGGCATTTTTCTCAGTTTGGGGCAAAAGTCCGTTTGAGCCCCAAAAAGCACGCAAGGCTACCCCCTTACCGTTCTGGCCACCTGGGGCCACCCCTGCAAAATGGCCCGATTGCACCACTAGGGCCATTTTCCATGCACACTGATCAATTGCTTGCCCTTGGGCGGCATTTTTCTCAGTTTGGGGCAAAAGTCCGTTTGAGCCCCAAAAAGCGTGCAAGGCTACCCCCTTACCGTTCGGGCCACCTGGGGCCACCCCTGCAACATGGCCCGATTGCACCACTGGGGCCATTTTCCATGCACACTAATCAATTGCTTGCCCTTGGGCTGCATTTTTCTCAGTTTGGGCAAAAGTCCGTTTGAGCCCCAAAAAGCGTGCAAGGCTACCCCCTTACCGTTCGGGCCACCTGGGGCCACCCCTGCAACATGGCCCGATTGCACCATTGGGGCCATTTTCCATGCACACTGATCAATTGCTTGCCCTTGGGCGGCATTTTTCTCTGTTTGGGGAAAAGTCCGTTTGAGCCCCAAAAAGCGCGCAAGGCTACCCCCTTACCTTTCGGGCCACCAGGGGCCACCCCTGCAACATGGCCCGATTGCACCACTGGGGCCATTCTCCATGCACACTGATCAATTGCTTGCCCTTGGGCTGCATTTTTCTCAGTTTGGGGCAAAAGTCCGTTTGAGCCCCAAAAAGTGCGCAAGACTACCCCCTTACCGTTCAGGCCACCTGGGGCCACCCCTGCAACATGGCCCGATTGCACCACTGGGGCCATTTTCCATGTACACTGATCAATTGCTTGCCCTTGGGCGGCATTTTTCTCAGTTTGGGGCAAAAGTCCGTTTGAGCCCTAAAAAGCGCGCAAGGCTACCCCCTTACCGTTCGGGCCACCTGGGGCCAGCCCTGCAACATGGCCCGATTGCACCACTGGGGCCATTCTCCATGCACAATGATCAATTGCTTGCCCTTGAGCTGCATTTTTCTCAGTTTGGGGCAAAAGTCCGTTTGAGCCCCAAAAAGCGCGCAATGCTACCCCCTTACCGTTCGGGCCACCTGGGGCCACCCCTGCAACATGGCCCGATTGCACCACTAGGGCCATTTTCCATGCACACTGATCAATTGCTTGCCCTTGGGCGGCATTTTTCTCAGTTTGGGGCAAAAGTCCGTTTGAGCCCAAAAAAGCGCGCAAGGCTACCCCCTTACCGTTCGGGCCACCTGGGGCCAGCCCTGCAACATGGCCCGATTGCACCATTGGGGCCATCTTCCATGCACACTGATCAATTGCTTGCCCTTGGGCTGCTTTTTTCTCAGTTTGGGGCAAAAGTCCATTTGAGCCCCAAAAAGCGCGCAAGGCTACCCCCTTACCGTTCGGGCCACCTGGGGCCACCCCTGCAACATGGCCCGATTGCAACATTGGGGCCATTTTCCATGCACACTGATCAATTGCTTGCCCTTGGGCGGCATTTTTCTCAGTTTGGGGCAAAAGTCCGTTTGAGCCCCAAAAAGCGCGCAAGGCTACCCCCTTACCGTTCGGGCCACCTGGGGCCACCCCTGCAACATGGCCCGATTGCACCACTAGGGCCATTTTCCATGCACACTGATCAATTGCTTGCCCTTGGGCGGCATTTTTCTCAGTTTGGGGCAAAAGTCCATTTGAGCCCCAAAAAGCGCGCAAGGCTACCCCCTAACCATTCGGGCCACCTGGGGCCACCCCTGCAACATGGCCCGATTGCACCATTGGGGCCATTTTCCATGCACACTGATCAATTGCTTGCCCTTGGGCGGCATTTTTCTCAGTTTGGGGCAAAAGTCCGTTTGAGCCCCAAAAAGCGCGCCCCTTACCGTTCGGGCCACCTGGGGCCACCCCTGCAACATGGCCCGATTGCACCACTGGGGCCATTTTCCATGCACACTGATCAATTGCTTGCCCTTGGGCTGCATTTTTCTCAGTTTGGGGCAAAAGTCCGTTTGAGCCCCAAAAAGCGCGCAAGGCTACCCCCTTATCTTTCGGGCCACCTGGGGCCACCCCTGCAACATGGACCGATTGCACCACTGGGGCCATTTTCCATGCACACTGATCAATTGCTTGCCCTTGGGCTGCATTTTTCTCAGTTTGGGGCAAAAGTCCGTTTGAGCCCCAAAAAGCGCGCAAGGCTACACCCTTACCGTTCGGGCCACCTGGGGCCACCCCTGCAACATGGCCCGATTGCACCATTGGGGCCATTTTCCATGCACACTGATCAATTGCTTGCCCTTGGCCTGCATTTTTCTCAGTTTGGGGCAAAAGTCCGTTTGAACCCCAAAAAGCGCGCAAGGCTACCCCCTTACCGTTCGGGCCACCTGGGGCCACCCCTGCAACATGGCCCGATTGCACCACTGGGGCCATTTTCCATGCACACTGATCAATTGCTTGCCCTTGGGCGGCATTTTTCTCAGTTTGGGGCAAAAGTCCGTTTGAGCGCCAAAAAGCGTGCAAGGCTACCCCCTTACCGTTCGGGCCACCTGGGGCCACCCCTGCAACATGGCCCGATTGCACCACTGGGGCCATTTTCCATGCACACTGATCAATTGCTTGCCCTTGGGCTGCATTTTTCTCAGTTTGGGGCAAAAGTCCGTTTGAGCCCCAAAAAGCGTGCAAGGCTACACCCTTACTGTTCGGGCCACCTGGGGCCACCCCTGCAACATGGCCCGATTGCACCATTGGGGCCATTTTCCATGCACACTGATCAATTGCTTGCCCTTGGGCTGCATTTTTCTCAGTTTGGGGCAAAGGTCCGTTTGAGCCCCAAAAAGCGCGCAAGGCTACCCCCTTACCGTTCGGGCCACCTGGGGCCACCCCTGCAACATGGCCCGATTGCACCACTGGGGCCATTTTCCATGTACACTGATCAATTGCTTGCCCTTGGGCTGCATTTTTCTCAGTTTGAGCATTGACTCTGTTCCTTGAACAGTATGTATTTTCTGACTTTTTTCAATTCTTTCAGGTGTCCAAATTCGTGATGGAATAGGGAAAAAGGGGTGTTTGTGTGGAGGAAGAATTTGATAACAATCTGATGCCCATTTTCTTAGTGAGAAAGTTTTTCAGCATTGAATTCCAAGCAAAATTTCATGTGTGAGGAATAGGACGGAGACTCATTTGCATAATTAGACAGTGATGTATTTGACAGAAATGTCTGTTTTTATATATATTTAGTCAGGAATTGGCACAAGAATTATAGTCAGAGAGAAGTTTTGAACAATCACGTGTCAACTTCAGTCTTGGGTCCCCATTTTAGTGACTAAAATATCGTCTCATAGTTGTGGGATGGTATAATTCTCGTATTTGTGTCCTTCAAAGGCAAATATATTCCTGGTTTGGTTATTTTAAATTCTGTGGAGCTCAGTCATAAGTCTGCAGGCTCAGAGAGAATGGTTCTTATCTGTGGGGGAGTAGATGAAGATTTTAGGCCCATGTTCTGTGAAAATATGCCCTGTGCTTTCTTGTAAATGTGCAATAGTAAGGATTTACTTGCATGAATAGAATCCATATTTGCTGACGAATTTGTTCTTGAATTATTTGAGCCGTATCTTTCTTCAAATATACTGGTGTGTCAGAGTCAGTCGGGACAAAAATGTGTGTCTTTGAAGGATTAAAATTAAATATTAAGGACAACCAAAGACTGAAAATGGCCATTTGCACAAAGAAAAACAATAAAAAAGGGTGATTTTTTGTTTATTTTTAAACCTTTTGATTCACAGAACATGCAGGAAACCAGTGTACAATGCACAGAATTTTTAATTCAATGCAAAGGTCAGGTTAGTGTCCCCCAAGGAGAGGTATTTGAATGGTACTTGTGGCATCTAAGGTGACCTTGATACCATTCGTATATCCTTCAGAAACCTACACCTTGAGAGATGCACTTCCTGTGCCAACTCGTCAATGCCAGGGGAATGTGACAGCAGTCCGATCGGACACCTGTTGGCTGTGGTGAGGCTTTATGGTGTCAGGGTAGTACCCTAACATAGATGGCATCCCCTTTTCTGAAGACTCCTGCTCAGTATAGAAGCATGGCATGAATTTTTATTAAACTTTCAGACGTGTGTTTGGTCTCAACTGCGCTCTAGAGAGCTTTTGGTAACCTGGTATAATAAAATGAGCTTGAAATAAAGACTCTTGCCTACAATGGTGACTTGGGACGTTTAAATAAACTGCGAACTGTCTGATTATTAATGATGTTTCATTCACATTTAAAGTACTCTTTCGAAAATTTCAGTTGGTGTCATTTTGTAATTATTCTTAAAGAAATGACCACATTCACAAGCTTCTGCTTCAAATGTGGGTCGTAACTAGTCATTACTAGGCCTAAAGATATTTCACAGGTAAGGTAATGTAAGACAGGCCTATGTTAATTTTAATAACCTGCATTAAATAGGTGAATATATTCACAAAAAGTTTCATAACTAGATATATAACCTTAGTATTGTAATAAGTGGCTTTCAAATGTTTCTGCTGATGTAACGATATTAAATAGGCCTGAGGTTTACTACTGAGTAAATGCACACACTTAAAAGTAGGTAATATTCAGGTCAAATTAAAGAGATAGATATGTACTTTAAGAGCTCTGAAATACTCTTCTTGTGATCAAAATGTTTGACATAAAGAGAGGGAAGTATTTGCTGGATCCTGAAGGCTGTATTTGAAATATTCCTGCATTCTTTGGTGAATTTTGCATCACTGCAGATTGCACGTTACTCGGTTTACCCAAATCGTCTCTCTCAAAGGAGTGTGAAAGACCTCTGGCTAATTCTAGAGCTTTCTAAATATTCTATGTTCATGAACTGGACTTTCAGTCTTAGGCCTCTGCATAGCATTATAGAAGTTGGGTTATATAACAAAACTAGAATGACCCTTGACATTCTGTAAAAGCATCTTATCAAGAGGGAACCTTTTGGTTTAATGGTGTTATTTATTAAGGACTCTATGAATATAGTCCAAAACTCGCTGTTCACGTAAAGTAGACCTATTTTTAGACGTCACAATGTGAAGTAGGAAGCATTTTGACTGTTCTTGAAAGGGATTATGAAACTAAACAGCCAAAACTGGTCTTAGGTCACTGAAACGAGTTCAGTCTTCCTTCCATTTTTGACCTGAAGCAGTCACTTACGAGGTAGATTTGCTCTCGAGTTAGATAAGTAGAACCTGGAAAAAAGGAGGACCTCTGGTCAAGTTACAAGTGTGACGCAAACTTTCTTGAGTCCTGTCTTCTGTGTCACAGATTATTTCTGGTCTGTGGGTTGAACACTTTGACGAATTTCAGCTAAAATAATGACTTGACAAGAAGGAAAAATATAAGTCTCAAGTTATAAATCTCTACAGCTTCGTAAGACTTTTCAATAGACCTGTTTCAGTCGATGTGAAACCAACTGGAAAGTTTCCAGGTGCCAGAAAGCTTCCAGTAACTAAGCAGTTGTCAAGTACTTTTAATTCAAATTTAGTGGCCACTTAAGAGAAAATGACCACTTGAACCCACTTAAATTTTCTGTGGGACTTTTTGAGACTTGTATATAGGTCCTCTGGTTTACAGGGCTGAATAAAAGGGATCGTTTTTGTCAGCATAATGAGGCCAGCCCCCTTTTGGGGGGGACACTAATGTACTGGTCAAAATGATTTATAAGAGTTTTACAATACAAAAATTAAAAAATGTTGTTGACTTATGGGAAATGAAAGACTGTTTCAAGTGTGTTTTTTTAGAATGTTTTCTGTTTTTTATTGGTCTTTCTGTTGAAATATGCATTTTCTTACTGTTGTTGAAATATTTTCTGACAGAGGACGGTAATGGCAATTTCTTCTAATACATGATTACAGCATCTGCGAAAACGTATTATAATTACAGCACAGAAAACAGCCTATATATCGGTTACAAGCTGACAAATGACAAAATATGCTATAAGCTCATTTTCAAACTGCAATTTAGACATTAAAACCAAATTTGAGGATTAGAATACAGATGAGTTCCAAAACACCTCCTCTCATCATTGTGAACTAACTTATCCACGTAGAGAAAGAGACCTAATGTCTTGAAAACGAGTATTTATACTATAATCCTGAGCCTTTAGTTTTACATTACAAATTATGTCTTGGTTGCAAAAGTACTTGATTGTAAGATTTTAAAAATACTTGGAAACAATTTGGAAATTAAATATTTGACAATTTTAATGCAAAAACCAATGGTAAAATTACTTGGAAACAGAAAAATGAGACAATCTTAGTACAAAAAAGTTGCAAAATTACTCGGAAGCTGAAAAACGAACTCCTAGATTCTGTTCAGTTGGGAGAACTAGAATTTCAACGTCAACAAAAATGAGCAACATTTTGACGAATGATGGAGATTTGAAATGCAATATTTTCACAAACTCCAAGTTATGACCTACTGGACAATGTTTTTTTGGCAGTCTTTTAAAAGCCTTTTCTTTGTACATTTCTGCCTGACTACAGCAATTTCTTTTAGACAATTTGCCAGCCATTCTCTCTCTCTCTCTCTCTCTCTCTCTCTCTCTCTCTCTCTCTCTCTCTCTCTCTCTCTCTCTCAAGGAATCACACTGCAAAGTGGCTGTAGTCTCTCTCTCTCTCTCTCTCTCAAGGAATCATACTGCAAAGTGGCTGTAGTCTCTCTCTCTCAATCATACTGCAAAGTGGCTGTAGTCTCTCTCTCTCTCTCTCTCTCTCTCTCTCTCCCTCTCCCAACAAATCACACTGCAAAGTGGCTGTAGTCTCTCTCTCTCTCTCTCTCTCTCTCTCTCTCTCTCTCTCTCTCTCTCTCTCTCATACTGCAGAGTGGCTGTAGTCTCTCTCTCTCTCTCTCTCTCTCTCTCTCTCTCTCTCTCTCTCTCTCTCTCTCTCTCTCACTCATACTGCAGAGTGGCTGTAGTCTCTCTCTCTCTCTCTCTCTCTCTCTCTCTCTCTCTCTCTCTCTCTCTCTCTCTCTCTCTCTCTCTCTCTCTCAAAGAATCAAATGCATAAAGATAAATAAATATATAAATAAGGAATTACAAAAGCAGTAGGTTATAGGAGGAAGGAACTTTGTCAGTAAATAAAAAATGACTCAAAGCATTAAATCCACAAAATTATATTTCAAATATCTTAAATATTAATTAATAATTAATTTTTAAAAGTTAAATAAGGAATAAACATCATAAACAAAGAATTACGTAAGTCAAAACGACGTTTTTGCATCACTGAACATTCCCAGCAGCTGCTGTTATAAGGGGGAGCATGTCATTGTGATCATAATTCAGGACAACAAATGAAAAATGCCTTTAAAGGTATTCAATACTCAATATAATATTTTTAAAAGATAATATATTTTTAATAATTAATTTTTTAAAGTTAAATAATGAATAAACATCATAAATAAAGAATTACGAAAGTCAAAGTGATATTTTTGCATCACTGAACATTCCCAGCAGCTGCTTTTATAAGGGGGACATGTCAGTGTGATCGTGATTCACGACAGCAAATGAAAAATGCCTTTAAAGGTATTCAATACTCAATATAATATTTTTAAAAGATAAGATATTTTTAATAATTAATTTTTAAAAGTTAAATAATGAATAAACATCATAAACAAATAATTACATAAGTCAAAGTGATATTTTTGCATCACTGAACTATTCCCTGCAGCTGCTGTTATAAGGGGGACATGTCAGTGTGATCGTGATTCGCGACAGCAAATAAAAAATGCCTAAAAAGGTATTCAATACTTAATATAATGTTTTTAAAGATAAAATATTTTTAAAAATTAATATTTTAAAGTTAAATAATGAATAAACATCATAAACGAAGAATCACGAAAGTCAAAGTGATTTTTTTCCTCACTGAACATCCCCAACAGCAGCTGTCATAAAGAGGAGCGTGTCAGTGTGATTGTATTTCGCGACAGCAATCAAAAAACGCCTTTAAAAGCATAAAATCCATAATATTATATTTTTGAAACTTAATATATTATATAATAATCAATTTCTAAAAGTTAAATAAAGAATAAACACCAAGAATAAAGAAATAAAAAAGTAAAACTGACGTTTTCGCGTCACCGAACGCCTCCGGGTAAACTTACCTCCTCCCACTTTCGTACCCAAATCTCATTCAACAACATGGCTGCAAGAACCTCCTTATCGACCTTTATATCGCCCGATAACGCCTCCGACGTAAGTAATAACCATGAAATTACTTTCCCAAAATGTAGCTTGTAACAGCAAAAAGCTGTATGGTGAATAATGCTGCGATGTATCGCTGTTAAGTGCTGTAAAACAGCGGAGATATGCGAGTGCACTTTTGCCAGCTCTGTGAAAACCAAGATGGCGTCGTTCTAATGGTAGTGTTTTCGTTTATTTTGCGCCATAATTCTTTGTTTAGCCTTAATTAACCTTCGAATATGTCGGGATTTATTAGATTTAATGATTGTGGACGTTTGTATCGCCCGTAATTTGGTTTCAAATGGTCCACTCGAGTGTTTAAAGGCAGATATATGTGTGGGCTCCTTTGCCAAGAATGTAAACAAACGATGGCCCCAATCTAATGATTCGCTCATTTTACGTCATAATTCGTTAATGAGGCTTAATTAACCTTCAAATATGTCGGGATTAATTAGATTTAATGATGGTGGACATTTGTATCGCCCAAAATTTGGTTGAAATCCATCCAGTGAGTTATAATTAAGGGAAACCTGAACTTGCCTCTTCAGGTGAGGTGCCTTAGGGTAGTTAGCTGTGGCCCAATTATTTAATTAAATGGCAAAATATACACCATAATATACACCCTGTGAGTATATTTATGTATATTCATTTGGGACTCGTTTTTGACCTCTGTGACTGGATGTTTGGACCCCCCTTTGCTAATCATTGAGTTTATTTGTGTATTTGGGAACTATATATATATATATATATATATATATATATATATATATATATATATATATATATATATATATATATATATATATATATATATATATATATATATATATATATATATATATATATATATATATTATATATATATATATATATATATATATTATATATATATATATATTATATATATATATATATATATATATAATATATATATATATATATATATATATATATATATATATATATATATATATATATATATATGTATATATATATATTATATATATATATATATATATATATAATATATATATATATATATATATAATATATGTATATATATATATTATATATATATATATATATATATATATATATATATATATATAATGTATGTTAATATGCTTTTTGGATGTAAATTCATTCATTGGCAACCTTTTCTTGCCCCGTGGAGGGAGATTCGCTTGCAGTATCCCGGCCGAACCTGAAGTAGTCAGTTGCGGAACTCAAGGTTAGACGGTTTTTAGCCGAGGAATTTGGTTATTTAACCATTTGATAAAGTGTGAGACTCTTAAATAAGCATTTTGTGAGTCGATTTAACACTCTGGGGTCCTTTTTTGGCCGTTTCGATTCAGATGTTCGATGGCCGAGTGAGGTTAGAATTGTGCCGAGATTCCCGATGTCCATTTCCAAGACTCGACCAATGCCGAGTGTCTCTCCTGATTCATTAAATTCATTTGAATTTTTATAATTTATTTGGTTATTATTGTATTTTTGTGTGCCTAGAGACAATAAGCTGAGCTAAAGGGCAGTGTTTGCTTTTAGAAAATACAGTATCTTGTATTATCCAGGTTAAGAAATACAGTACCTTGTATTATCCAGGTTAAAAAATACAGTACCTTGTATTATCCAGGTTAAAAAATAGAGTACCTTGTATTATCCAGGTTAAGAAATACAATACCTTGTATTATCCAGGTTAAGAAATACAATACCTTGTATTATCCAGGTTAAGAAATACAGTACCTTGTATTATCCAGGTTAAGAAATACAATACCTTGTATTATCCAGGTTAAGAAATACAGTACCTTGTATTATCCAGGTTAAGAAATACAATACCTTATATTATCCAGGTTAAGAAATACAGTACCTTGTATTATCCAGGTTAAGAAATACAATACCTTATATTATCCAGGTTAAGAAATACAATACCTTATATTATCCAGGTTAAAAAATAGAGTACCTTATATTATCTGGGTTAACAAATACAGTACCTTATATTATCCAGGTTAAGGAATACAGTACCTTACATTATCCAGGTTAAGGAATACAGTACCTTATATTATCCAGGTTAAGGAATACAGTACCTTATATTATCCAGGTTAAGGAATATAGTACCTTGTATTATCCAGGTTAAGGAATAGAGTATCTTGTATTATCCAGGTTAAGGAATAGAGTATCTTGTATTATCCAGGTTAAGGAATAGAGTACCTTGTATTATCCAGGTTAAGGAATAGAGTATCTTGTATTATCCAGGTTAAGGAATAGAGTACCTTGTATTATCCAGGTTAAAAAATAGAGTACCTTGTATTATCCAGGTTAAGAAATAGAGTACCTTGTATTATCCAGGTTAAGAAATAGAGTACCTTGTATTATCCAGGTTAAAAAATAGAGTACCTTGTATCATCCAGGTTAAAAAATAGAGTACCTTGTATTATCCAGGTTAAGGAATACAGTACCTTATATTATCCAGGTTAAGGAATACAGTACCTTATATTATCCAGGTTAAGGAATACAGTACCTTATATTATCCGGGTTAAGAAATACAGTACCTTATATTATCCAGGTTAAGAAATACAGTACCTTATATTATCCAGGTTAAGGAATAGAGTACCTTATATTATCCAGGTTAAGGAATAGAGTACCTTATATTATCCAGGTTAAAGAATAGAGTACCTTATATTATCCAGGTTAAAGAATAGAGTACCTTATATTATCCAGGTTAAGAAATAGAGTACCTTGTATTATCCAGGTTAAGGAATAGAGTACCTTGTATTATCCAGGTTAAGGAATAGAGTATCTTGTATTATCCAGGTTAAGGAATAGAGTATCTTGTATTATCCAGGTTAAGGAATAGAGTATCTTGTATTATCCAGGTTAAGGAATAGAGTATCTTGTATTATCCAGGTTAAGGAATAGAGTATCTTGTATTATCCAGGTTAAGGAATAGAGTATCTTGTATTATCCAGGTTAATAAATTACAATACCTTATATTATCCAGGTTAAGAAATACAGTACCTTATATTATCCAGTTTAAGGAATACAATACCTTATATTATCCAGGTTAAGGAATACAGTACCTTATATTATCCAGGTTAAGGAATAGAGTACCTTATATTATCCAGGTTAAGGAATACAGTACCTTGTATTATCCAGGTTAAAGAATACAGTACCTTATATTATCCAGGTTAAGGAATAGAGTACCTTATATTATCCAGGTTAGGCTATGTTGAGACTGAACACTAGGGTACAGTACTTTTGGTATTGTGTGGTTTACTTTACATGAATAAGGGTTTATAGGTGACTTTATAGACTTTTATAGACTTTTAGCCTTATCGTCTTGTGTTTAAGACCTTCGATCGATATACCCTAATGCAGTCCTTCAGGTGTAAGGACCAAGCGCCCCAAGGTTAGGTGCGTCTGGGTCGAGACGCAAATGTGTCGGCTTGGATTGACATTCCCTAGGGTAGGTTAAGTGACGGTCCAGGCTGGGACGAAGCTCAGCATAGGGTTCAGGTTAGGTAGGGTCTTTTTCTCTGCTCTGCGGCTTTTGCCGTCTTTAGGGTAGGGCCGGAAAGCCTGCGCTCTGGAGTGTTGCGGCATAAGGCCTCTTGCTTTGCCCAGACTTGAAAAACCAAAAGTGACTTTGAGATTGTGGTCCTTAGAATGTTCTTTACGGAAGCCCCATTATTTGGCAGTGGGCATTTTGCCCGTTGTGGTATTACGGCGACGTCGGCCGGTAGCCGCAGCGTCTGAGTAACCTGTAAGGCTGTTTGTGATTTGCAAATTGGTTAGGACATAACTTTTACAACATTTACTTGTGTGATACACTGTTATAGGCCAAGACGCCAGCAATTGGGCATTAGGTGATACCCCCTGACGATATATGTTCTGATAGATGCTTTCATATCATTCATGTTCAAGAAACGTTCAGGTATCATTTATTCGTTATTTTTTATTAATTTTATTCATTATTTTATTCATCACGCTCCGGTATTCCTTTTTTGGCCGTTTTGATTCAGACGTCGACGGCCGAGAATCCCGACGCCCATTTCCGAGAATCACCGATGCCGAGTTTCTCTCCTGATTTGTTGAATTCATTTGAATTACTATAATTTGAATAAAATATAGTCACTTGTATATTATATTATATTATCCAGGTCGTTAGGTTAAGCTATGTCGAGACTTGACTCTGGGGTCCGGAATGTCAAGGTACACCTCTTTTTCCATTGTATAGTTTAAGTTGCATGAGGAATAGGGGTTTTATAGGTGGTTTTATAGACTTTTATAGACCCTTAGCCTTATCGCCTTACGTTTAAGATAGACTTGCAGCCTTATCGTCTTGTGTTGAAGAAAGGCAGTGGAGAAAATGTGGACCATCGATTGATATACCCTAATACAGTCCTTCAGGTATAAGGACCGAGTTCCTCAAGGTTAGGTGCGTCTGGGTCGAGACGCAAATGTGTCGGCTTGGATTGACATTCCCCAGGTTAGGTTGAGTGACGGTCCAGGTTGGGACGAAGCCTGGCATAGGGTTCGGGTTAGGTAAGGTCTTTTCCTCTGCTTTGCGGCTTTTGCTGCCCTTAGGGTAGGGCCGGAAAGCTGCGCTCTGGACTGTTGCGGCATAAGACCTCTTGCTTTGCCCAGACTTGAAAAACCAAAAGTGTCTTTGAGATTTTGGTCCTTAGAATGTTCTTTATGTAAGCCCCATTATTTGGCAGTGGGCATTTTGCCCGTTGTGGTATTACGGCGACGTCGGCTGGTAGTCGCAGTGTCTGAGTAACCTGTAAGGCTGTTATGTGAGCAAAGACGTACTGCAAAATGTGGGGTATTGAGCCTTTGCATATGCAAATCTGCAACTGCACGGTGATTTTGATGCGAATACTGGAAATATCACATCTCGTTTGACGGCTGATGTGGCGCATGACATCAAAAGCTGTTACGCAGAGGTTTAATTGTCTCTTTGACGTCGTTTAGTCGTGGTTCGCTGTTGAAAAATGTAATTTGAGGCAATGAGAATATAAACCCTTGATTTTTATACAGGAATATTCCCAACATGAGCTGGAAACACTTGACGAAGCTTGGTTAAAGCAGTTAAATGTCCGCTCGCCTTTCGTGTCGAAGTGTTTTACTTAAATGTTCCAAGTGTTGATGAATGTTGGTGGTTATGTTTGTTTAGATTCTCATCTCGTGTTCATTTTGCAGGTTCGAAATCCAGCGTGCTATTACGACGGAGGCGACGATATTGACGGTGAAACCAAGTATCGGCTAATTGAATACTCTAGCTTGAAATGGTAAGTCAATGAAGCATTTTCAAATGTTGGTTTGGTAATTCCTGTGTTATAGTACGAAAATCATGAATTGTTTCCCCACTTTTAGTCGTGACTCCTGCCGATACGTTCGTTAATCAAATGAATTACTTTTCAGGTTTCACTTCAGATCCCTTCCATAAATCATCAAGATTTCGGCTCTGTCTTCGAACTTCAGGAATACCAGGTAAGTTTTTAAGGCTCTTGCCTCAAATGGAGGTCTTGAGTTGTTGTGTTCTTAAGCCCTTTGTGATCAGAGGGTGTTCGGTCAATTTTGTAAATGTGTCCGCACTCTTTTTTTGCTTTGGCTTCTTATTGGTATTTTGGGGCAGTCCTGGAGTATCCTTCTATCCTGAAGGATATTGGAGGTTAGCGTCGAGGCTTCTTATTCATTAGACTTTTTATTCAACATAGCATAGACTTCATGACACTATTTGACCTTCGACATCCTTTGAGACATTTGCTTTAGACTTTTTATTCAATATAGCATAGACTTCATGACACTATTTGACCTTCGACATCCTTTGAGACATTTGCTTTAGACTTTTTATTCAATATAGCATAGAATTCATGATGTATTTGACCTTCGACATCCTTTAGGACGTTTGCTTTAGACTTTTTATTCAGTATAGCATTGAATTCATGATGTATTTGACTTTCGACATCCTTTAGGACGTTTACTTTAGAGTTTTTATTCAGTATAGCATAGAATTCATGATGTATTTGACTTTCGACATCCTTTAGGACGTTTACGTTAGACTTTTTATTCAGTGTAGCATAAATTCATGATGTTTTTGACCTTCGACATCCTTTAGGACATTTGCTTTAGACTTTTTATCCAGTATATCATTGAATTCATGATGTATTTGACTTTTGACATCCTTTAGGACGTTTACTTTAGACTTTTTATTCATTATAGGATAGAATTCATGATGTTTTTGACCTTCGACATCCTTTAGGACATTTGCTTTAGACTTTTTATTCAGTATAGCATAGAATTCATGATGTATTTGACCATCGACATCCTTTAGGACGTTTGCATTAGACTTTTTATTCAATATAGCATAGAATTCATGATGTATTTGACCTTCGACATCCTTTAGGACGTTTCCTTTAGACTTTTTTTTCAGTATAGCATTGAATTCATGATGTATTTGACCTTCAACATCCTTTAGGACGTTTACTTTAGAGTTTTTATTCAGTATAGCATAGAATTTATGATGTATTTGACTTTCGACATCCTTTAGGACGTTTACGTTAGACTTTTTATTCAGTATAGCATAAATTCATGATGTTTTTGACCTTCGACATCCTTTAGGACATTTGCTTTAGACTTTTTATCCAGTATAGCATTGAATTCATGATGTATTTGACTTTTGACATCCTTTAGGACATTTACTTTAGACTTTTTATTCATTATAGGATAGAATTCATGATGTTTTTGACCTTCGACATCCTTTAGGACATTTGCTTTAGACTTTTTATTCAATATAGCATAGAATTCATGATGTATTTGACCTTCGACATCCTTTAGGACGTTTCCTTTAGACTTTTTTTTCAGTATAGCATTGAATTCATGATGTATTTGACTTTCGACATCCTTTAGGACGTTTACGTTAGACTTTTTATTCAGTGTAGCATAAATTCATGATGTTTTTGACCTTCGACATCCTTTAGGACATTTGCTTTAGACTTTGTATCCAGTATATCATTGAATTCATGATGTATTTGACTTTTGACATCCTTTAGGACGTTTACTTTAGACTTTTTATTCATTATAGGATAGAATTCATGATGTATTTGACCTTCGACATACTTTAGGACATTTGCTTTAGACTTTTTATTCAATATAGCATAGAATTCATGATATATTTGAACTTCGACTTCCCTTAGGACCTTCTTTTTATTCTTTTTATTTAATCTAACATAAAGTTCATGACTATGTGATGTTCGACTCTTTAATATGAGACGTAAGTTTATTTATTCATTTTTAACATTTTCTTGACTGGAGTGGAGATTTGCATACAGAACCTCGGACTAGTTTGTCCGAGTCCAGCCACAGTACCTTAGGGTAGCATTGCAACAGAGTTAGCCTAATCCTTGAGTTTATTTGTGCATTTGTTATGCTTTTTGGATGTAAATTTATTCATAGGCAAGCTTTTCTTGCCCTGTGAAGGGAGATTTGCACACAGAATGCTGCCCTAACCTGTAGTAGGCAGTTGCGGAACTCAAGGTTAGGCAGTTTTTAGCTGAGGAATTTGGTTATTTAAGCATTTAACAAAGTGTGAAACTCTTAAATAAGCATTTTGTGAGTCGATTCACACTCTGGGGTGTCCTTTTTTGGCCGTTTTGAGTTATACGTTAATGGCCGAGAATCCCGACGTCCATTTGCGATACTTTACTGATGCCTAGTTTCTGTCCTGATTTATGAAATTCATTTAAATTGCTATAATTTAATAAAATATAGTGGCTTAACCCAATGCAGTCCTTCAGGTATAAGGGCCGATTGTCCCAAGGTTAGGTGCGTCTGGGTCGAGACGCAAATGTGTCGGCTTGGATTGACATTCCCTTTGTTAAGTTGAGTCGCTGCTCAAACCTTCACTGTTGAAACCTTCTCTGCTCAATCCTTCACTGT
>JANJGK010003568.1:0-32500 GCA_039081455.1 Macrobrachium rosenbergii | reverse complement strand
GCTAATTTACTTCTAAATTACAGTTGCTGATTAAAGTTTTTCTGTAATACTTTGTCAGTTTTATGAATTTAATGTGAGTCTTTGCTACTTGTGTTTATTTTAGCTATGTGTTAGTGTGTTTACGAAGGTTTTCTCCTCTTCCTGTACTGGACATTATAATTTTAGTGTGGTTGTACTGTTGTTCCATTACTGAAACATTTCTATAAGTTATTGTGGATCCTTCTTTGGTAAGCTAGCCTGCTGACATTTCTGTCAACTGGGTTCAGTTTTTTAACAAGTCAGACTTTCCTTAGTGTCTTGTTCAGTCTGGTTTTCTCTCTCCTTTGACTAAAGGAGCTGTTGTTGTGAACTGTTCACATTCAAAGTGCTGTTTTGTTTGTGGTGGCCAGGAGTGTGGAGGTGAATAATTTAGCTCTAATGAATAGCTCAAGTTTTTTTTTACCAGAACTTCGTAGTTTTGAAATTGAGCTCTAATGATTAAAGTACTTAGCACAAAGTACTCAAGGTACTTTTACATGTGTGGGATTGTGGGTCCTTAAATATGTACCTCCAGTCAAAAAGACTTATTCCTATAATGTTAATAATAACAATAATAATAATACAGTATTAATGTTCGTCACGTCATCATAGCAATAGTAGTAATAATTCCTTTGGGTGATTAGTTCCAAAAGACAGCTCTCACCCTTTTTGGAGCAGAGAAATCTTGGTATCCTGTTCTGTGCGTGTTGAGTCTTAATTCTAAATGAAACAGTCCATTGAAGTAACATTGGAATCCACACTTTCATAATCCACTTTAAAGAGTTGTCCAACCCTGATCAGAAGTTTTAAGCTTAAAGTTACCAGGAATATCAAGAATGTCTGTTAGGCAAAGACAAAAGTCTTAACAAGTATCTTTTATTTCACAGATTCAGCGAAGACAGCCACCTGGAGAGGATGAGAGCCCCTGAGATCTACCTGCTGGTGCAGGAAGGTAGGTTCATTCCTCAGTTCAAATCTATCAGGAAATGGTTTAAGTAACAACTCAGGAACAAGGTAGTTTCAGTAACATTTCAAGAATGAAAATTTTGTTAGCTTATTTTAATCGGTTATTATCAGGACAGTTGAGATTTTTCTGAGTAGGACAGTTACAAAATACAAATGTCAGATTCACCTTTTTATTGAAACATTTAAGTACCTTAAATCACTTACTGCATAGGGGATTGAAAAAATGAGAAGTATTAAGTGGAATTTTTCTTTTTTCTTGAATAGAACATCATTGCATGTCCAAGTCTGTTGAAATTAAAAAAAAAAAGCTGAAATGTTATGTCCTCAAGTTACAGTAATTCTTTGGCTCTCTACTAAAATTCCTTGTTAAACACTCTTGAGATTTGACAGAAATAAGTGTTGTAACAGGGATTCAGTTGTGTTAACCTTTTTCACTTGATTTGAACAGTGGACAAATAAGCAAGATTCATCACCCTTATCTTGTCAGGTTTTGTTAGACATATAAAAACATTAAATTTTTTCCAAGACTAATTATTATTATTATTTCACAGGTGAAGGGAAGGGGTCTCGACTCTGCTATCTTACAGAGAAAGTCTGCTAATTTGTAAATGAAAAGGTAAGTTAACATTATCATGAGGTTACTGGGAAAATTGGACTCTTATATTGACCTTACGGAAGAAACTCACAGAACAGTGAGAGAACTTTTTGTTACTCAGACAGTTCAATTTTTTATGTGATTTTGGACGGCCAAAGTTCTTATGTTGTCCTTTCCATCTTTGCAGGCTTGATGGCCACTGCCAATGGAGCTACCTGGGAGTATTTTAGCCAACTGACGATGGTAAATATCAATATGAAATCAGTACTCTTTGTTGATTAATTTTATTGTGGTTTTCATTCTCCATTACACTCTTGAATCTTGATGCAATATAGTTATATTTCTTTTAAAAATATTGTCATTGTATAGAAATATTATAGAAATATTAAATTTATGGCAAGACTGATTCTTTTTTTTATTTCAGGTTCAGTCTAAACCCCAGGTGGCTGCTTAGAATCATTGGCCTTGTTTGAGCTTCATATTTCTCCAGGTAAGTTGGAATCATATTGGAAGTTCTTGGTAAATTTCCACTGTCTTCTCTGATGGGCTTTTCATGTGAGAATTTCCCTTAATCTTTTTCATCTGTCCTAGTTTTGCACTTTTTTCAAAAGGTCTTTTTGGTCATGAATCTGTTCTACCTTCTGCCCCTTTTATCCATGTGTTATTCCTGTTTGTTTCAGGCTGTGGGACTGTAGAAGTCCCTTATTCTGTACACCTTAAATATGTACCCCCAGTCAAAAAGACTTATTCCTATAAAGTAATAATAACACAGTATTAATGTTCATCACATTATCATAGCAATAGTAGTAATAATTCCTTTGGGTGATTAGTTCCTAGACAGGTCTCACCCTTTTTGGAGCAGAGAAATCTGTGTCCTGTTCTGTGCATGTTGAGTCTTAATTCTAAATGAAACAGTCGATTTAAGTAACATTGGATTCCACACTTAAATAATCTACTTTTAAGAGTAGATCTTCCAACCCTGATCTTAAGTTTAAAGCTTAAAGTTACAAGGAACATCAAGAATGTCTGTTAGACAAAGACAAAAGTCTTAACAAGTATCTTTTATTTCACAGATTCAGCAAAGACAGCCACCTGGAGAGGGAGAGAGCCCCTGAGATCTACCTGCTGGTGCAGGGAGGTAGGTCTTTCCTTCCTCAGTTCAAATCTATCAGGAATTGGTTCAAGTAACAACTCAGGAACAAGATAGTTTCAGTAACATTTCAAGAATGAAAATTTTGTTAGCTTATTTTAATCAGCTGTTATCAGGACATTTGAGATTTTTCTGAGTAGGAGAGTTACAAGATACAAATGTCAGATTCACCTTTTTATTGAAACATTTAAGTACCTTAAACCACTTGCTGCATAGGGGATTGAAAAAAATGAAAAGTATTAAGTGGAATTTTTCTTTTTTCTTGAATAGAACATCATTGCATATCCAAGTCTGTTGAAATAAAAAAAAAAAAAGCAGAAATGTTATGTCCTCAAGTTACAGTAATTCTTTGATTCTCTTCAAAAATTCCTTGTTAAACACTATTTGAGATTTGATGGAAAGAGTCGAAACAGAGATTCAGTTGTGTTAACCTTTTTCACTTGGTTTGAACAGTGGACAAATAAGCAAGATTTATCACCCCCCTCTTGTCATGTTTTGTTAGATATATAAAAACATTAAATTTATTGCAAGACTAATTATTATTTTTATTTTGCAGGTGAAGAGAAGGGGTCTCAACTATGCTCTCTTACATAGAAAGTCTCTTACTTTCTAAATGAAAAGGTAAGTTAACATAATCATGAGGTTACTGGTAAAATTGGGCTTTTATATTGACCTTACGGAAGAATTTCACAGAACAGTGAGAGACCTTTTTGTTACTCGGACAATTCAATTTTTTATGTGATTTTGGACTGCCAAAATTCTTATCTTGTCCTTTCCATCTTTGCAGGCTGTACTGTAAGGCCACTGCCAATGGAGCTACCTGGGAGTATTTTAGCCAACTGACAATGGTAAATATCAATATGAAATCTGTACTCTTTGTTGATTAATTTTATTGTGGTTTTCTTTCTCCATTACACTCTTGAATCTTGATACAGTGTAGTCATACTTCTTTTAAAGATATTGTCATAGTTTAGAAATATTAAAATTATTGCGAGACTGATTCTTCTTTTTATTTCAGATTCAGTCTAAACCCCAGGTGGCTGCTTAGAATCATTGGCCTTGTTTGAGCTTCATATATCTCCAGGTAAGTTGGAATCATATTGGAGGATCTTGGTAAATTTCCATTATCTTCTCTGATGGGCTTTGCATGTGAGAATTTCCCTTAATCTTTTTCATCTGTGCCTTTTTTACGCTTTTTTCAAAAGGTCTTTTTGGTCATTCATCTGTCCTACCTTCTGCCCCTTTTATCCATATGTTATGTGTTCTAGCCTTCCTGGAATGTCAGTATTACTGTCAGTCTTTGCTTTCTTCTGTAGGTCATCCTTCTGTAGCTCTTTTCGACAATACACTGCTGTATAAATAAGTATCGACTTCCATTCTCCCTCCTCTTGAAAATCATCCTTGGTTTTTTATGGCCTCAACATGTAGTCATCATGTGGTCTAAGATGTTCCTGTGTGTCTTCCTTAATCAGTGTCACCAATCTTTTGTAGGAGATGTTTGTTATGGCTATTGGCATCTATTCTTTCACAGTAGTTATCTGAATTTTCTCTTGACATATTAGTTTTTGACTGCCTCCATTCCTGTGGTTTCTTAGTTTCTATTTCACTTTGTTAACTGTTAGAATATTTGTACTATTCTCCTTTTTTCTTATAACCTTTTTCAGTTCTGGTCTTAAGCCGTCTGGTCCATTTTCTTTCTTCTCCAGTTTATCTTATCATTTTTTCACGTTTCCCTTGTTTAGTTTAGACATCCACATTACTCTTATTGTTTAGGTCTTGTTCTGGAATTTATTGTTGTATATGTCCCCTTCCTCATACTCCTGTTGTAACCCCCTTTCATATTTCCTTTCCTCGTCATTCCATATTTGTTTTGTTCTGTTCTTGTGCATTTTGTTAATTTCTTCTACCCAGAACCGTTTCATTTGCTTGCAGAGTTTCTTCTCGTTAATGTGTCTCCCCTTCCATCATAGATCGGAATTTGTTCTTCTCTCGTTTTCTCATATATTTTTCCTACTACTTTCTTCTTTCTTGCTTTCCATCCACTCCAACTCTTCCTTTTCACAGTCTTAAGCACTGATTGGCTGAAAGTACAACAGTGTTTGGCTTAGTCAGGTTTTCATTAATTGAATTAGTTCCTCTATTTTTATACCCTCACCACTCTGCCATCTTGTGTTGATGTGTACTAATCTTGAATTCCCCCTTCTTTGCCCATCATCAGGTAATTTTGCAAATTACTCAGGGTATCCCATAGCTTTGTCCAGTTCAGCCCTAGCTTTGAAAGCCAGATATCAGGGTGATATAAAGTCTTGCCAGCTTTCATTCTGCTCTTCATGATGGGAGAATGGAGATTGTCCCTATTTCTGCCTGTTTAGTTGCTATTACTGAAATAAGTCAGGTTTTAAGTAGCATTGTGGAAATTGAAAAGAAACAGTGTACTATTTAAGCCTTTTAAGTTGACCTGTTGCAACTTGAACTCAATTTGACTTTTGTTTTACAGGTTGCCAACGACTGCAGTTCACCCCCAATGAGGTGGTAAGTGTTCAAATTTTATTGTTTTTTCCATGTTTTCTTTATTTTCCTAATATAGGCCTCATCTTGTACCTATTAAACACTTTGAATCTTCTCTTTTTATTGAAATATTGTTGCTTTAGTTGTGTTAGGGTAAGATCAAATTTCCTTTTCATTCTCGTTATGTATCTTTGTGTTGTCTGAAGTTGAGTTTCTGGGGTGTCAGTCATTAGGATATATATATCAAGGTTGTCTATAAATTACTGGGGTCAGGTAATCCATAAGTTTTTGCCAAAGCATTTGGCAAGTTTTTTCAATGTTGTGCAGTATTCGTAACTGTGCTTCTGCACAGGCTTGATAGCTGTTGCAAATGTGAGTGCCAGAAGGTGCCTGTATTTTTGAGGTTATATTGAAGAGGAAGTTTAGTCCAGTGACGTGATTCAATTACATTTTTTTTAACTTGGTTTTTCCTTTTTCTCTTTCCCAGTTATTCTTACGCATTTCCAACACCACCTTTTATAATTGACAGTCTGGAGTCTTATCTTGTGACATAATATATTCCAGTTGATACATAATACAGATTTCCACACCCCACACTTCTCCTAAAACATCTGTGACCCTCCTAAAAGATCCTCTGTGACCAACATTTTCTCTCCCACCTGTTCTTTTGACATTGCATCTTTCCCAGTTACCATAAAAGTTCATTTTGTTAGCATTGATTGTCCTTTCACTCCATTCCACTCATCCGTCTGTTAAGTGTCTGCGTTACGTCCTCCTCAGATTCTGCAATTGATGTTGGTCGTCTGGTTTTAGCAGATCCAAAAGACTAGTGCTTTTTATACTCCTTTTTAGTTTCCTCTTTTATCAAGGTAAACGACGAAGAACCCAGTGCTGTTCGTACTTCAATCTGACATTCCTGTTCTTGTCTCAATCTGTATCTTGTGTCATGGTACCCGAACATCAGCTCAAATGGTCATTTTAATGTACAGTAGCTTCTGTTTAAGTGGTTCCCATCTAATTGTTGTTTGTCAGACTATCAAACATCTTTTTAGAAACAACAACATTTTAGGTATAATCTCTAGTAATTGCTTGGTACTTGTGAAGTTCATTCGTCCTAAAGACATCTTTGTATTGTTTATTTCTTTGACATGAAGCCAAACTGACAGTTGTAAAGTATTCGTTAATAACGAATACTTTACGTTTGCCTTTCCAAGTTTATATTGTCAAACATTTTCCACTATTCTGGTCCTAGCCTTCTTGTGTAAGCTTTTCATTTATTGTAGTAGTTCGACAGTGATTGGGTTTTCTGTGCATCTAGCAAATACATTTTTAATACTCATGATTATTTTGTAGCCTTCTAATGGCTCTCCTTAATTATCAGGTCTTAATTCAATATTGGTACCTGTGTCTTGTCAACTCCTCCAGTTATCTTCATTCATTTGCCATTAGTTTTATGAGAATAATGCCCTTCTCTTTCCATCATTATTTTGTTTCATATTTCTCTTCAGTCTACCTCTTGAATAGTTTGCTTATTTCACATCTTGACTGGTTTACTTCGTCCATTTTGGTATCATGAATATTTTCTGTCCTTTTATAGTGTTGATTTACTGATTCATTGCCTCCCAGATCTTGTTTGCCCTTTCCACCTGCCTCAACGCCATCCTCATCTCCATGTAAAGTGTGATCACTCTATTTTTCCCTGCCTGTCCATTTGACAGGACTAACTGGATGCCCTCTGTCCTTCAGTTACCATTGGCACGTCTTAATTCCACCAATGCGTCTTTCGTTTGCTTGTATTTTTAGTTCATACTCCTTTGATTTTAGTGTATTTAGTCTCTTGTCCAGCAGCTAGGATCCTTCTATTGCAGTGTGCCATGTCTCTGAAGATGGTGATAGGTGTTGAATTAGTGCCTCTTGTTTAAAGTCGTCTTCACCAATTTTTTGTTGTTGTTTTTCTCTTCCAGGCCTCCTGTGTCTATCCTGCGAAAGAATCCTTCCTTAATGTCTGTTTGTGGATGAAAAATCTACTCCTCATTCACATGCTCGTGTTTTCAGCTTCTAATTCCATATTACTAAACTTATCATCATACATTTAAACCATTCTTTTCAGTATTCTCATATCTTTCAGTGGGTGTTTTGCTTCCCCAATCCTATACTTCATTTCTATCGCAGCGGACATTTGGTTTCATCCAATTACCTCAGTAGCTCAATTGGTCATCTTCCTGTTTTCCTGTATTGAAATCAGAGCTTAATGTTCTTTTTATATTAGCATACAGTGGAACATCACACTGCCCATCCTCATCCCACATTTGACACCAATTTAATCTTCGCTCTTCAGTCCCTTCTGCTTCCTTTTGACTTCAGCCTGCGGTATAGTCTGCTCAATTGCCCAGACTTTTGACACTTTAGTGACTATCCTTGGACCCTCCAGTGGTACTGTAATCATTCTTGAAAGAGGTCAGTTATGTACTTTCTGCATCCCCAACAGTTATTGCAGCTCCTCTGCTATGAGACCATCAGAATGATCCAATTCTTCTTTTTCCATCATTCTCTTTTAGTACTGATTTGTTTTGTGGTTCTTCTTGCCTTTTTTTGTTACTATTTCTCTCTATAATACATGATTGATATTTTTTTTTATTCATGTGTTCTCTATTGCATAGGTTTCTCTGTACTGTTCTTTGGCCGTGAACTTTACTATAAGCTGTCCTCCTGTGAGCATTTATTATGCTCTCACTTTGATTACTGCACTTCTTAAACGTGTGTTGACTGTCAACTCGTCAACTTCTTCCTTTTACTTCTTAAACATTGTAGCAAGCAACTATGCCATAGCCTGTCTTGAATTGTACAGCTTTTCCCATTACGACTTCTGAACCATCACTGTCGGCCATACTTGTCCACTGAAGTTTCTTTTCCTCCTATCATAATCCACTTAGTTTGGTCTGTGTTTGTGGTGCATAGACTTAGAACACAGCATTTACCCTATTTCTGAAGGCCATATATCCTAAACTACCCATTGTTTTATTTCTTTTGATCCTTTATATATTAGCTTTTGTGTGCACAGTCATAGGTGTTTTCTTGTTAGTGTCTCGCACCTCCATACTTTGCTTGTGCTCTTAGAAGAGGGGTGTTGAAAGCAGTGTTCTTTATGAGATTTTGTTGGTTTGAGGAAGTGTAGTACCTTTAGTTGGTGGCTAGTTTTCCAAAGACATAATTGCCTGATTTTCCTTCATGAAAAGCATTGAAGCACTCTTACGCAAGATGTTTGCGAGATGCTGTTTCATGGAGGTATTTGTGTATGAAGTTTTTCTGCGATTTTCCAGGGCACTCCTCTGTAATTACTCTGCTACTTTCATAGTGACTGCATTTCTGATACTGCAGTTGCTTTTGCTTGTGTCATCATTGCCAAGTCAGTCATGCTACAGTTATGTATGTAGGTAGGAAGGGTGCTTGTTGTTCAGCCATGTGTGGAATTGTGTAAAAAGTTTAGACTATGGTAATTTGGACTGACTTGCTGGATAGGGTTGGCCAACATTCAGTTGATTATTCATACTCATGTTTTCCTGTGCAATGAAGAGAGGAAGGGACATCATATGCATGATAAGTAACAAAATGTATTAAGCAGGGAAAGCAGGCTGAACAGATGTTGCCTACTTGTACATATATGTTGAATTTGCAATGTGTAGGGTTTGGGAATGGTGGGCATAATACTGAAACTACTGTACGTAATCAGTACCAGAAGGTTTAAACAGTTGCAAATTGTAATCTTCAGATAGTGCAAAGAGCATAGGGTTTGAATCTTCAACATGAGCTGTTCTTGCAATGAGAGAGGTTTATTATTGATTAATCTCCATTCTCTCGTCTCTCACATTCCACTGACTTCCCACCTACTCCAAGTGTCTCTGTAGGCTATTTTGATATGGTTTGTGGACCTTCATAATGGTCTTGGGAGTCATTTTCATATTCAATACTATTGTGAATTCGTCGTTGCTCTTCCCTTCTCGTCACACACCTGAAACAATGCTCTTTGGTTTTAGTGTTCCCCAGTTGGTGGAATCCAGCTCTTGCAAGTACCATGTCCCCCAAGATGTTGGCCATTTGTGGACTTTCCACCTTCTCCTTTTTTTATGTGTGTGCATCAGTGTCATGGTAGTTTTTCTCTTCCAGTTCTATATCCATCATGCAAGTGTCACTCTTTAATTTTTTTGTAACTGGAAAATCTCCTCCACTTTCACCTTGTTCATGTGCTTCCAGCTGTCTAGTCCATGTAGCAAAACTTACCACAAATAGATGTAAACATTCTTTTCAGTGTTCTTATTTCTTCCAATGGTTATTTTGCTTTCCAATTGTATATTTCATTTTCTATCACAGGGCACATTTTGTGGCATCCAATTCACCCAGCAGCACAATTGGTCGTCTTCCTGTTTTCCTCATGTCAGCCTCTCCAATTATCGTCATTTATTTTTTATTAGTTTATGAGAAAACTGCTTTTCTTGTTGCATCATTTTATGGTTATATTTCTTCCTTTCGGCACGTCGTAATTCCACCACGACGTCTCTCGTTTGCTTACACTATTACTCTTGACCTTTTTTTTATTTTAGCCTATTTAGTCATGTCTCCTAATATGTTAGTAGTTACAGAGATCCTCTTTCGTCTGTTTCGACCTGTGCATCAATTTCGTGGTTCATTTTCTGTCCAGTCCTACTGTATTCTTCCTGGGAAAGTTTCATTCCTTAATCTGTTCTTGGCAAAAAATTCTCTTCATTCACTTTTTCCATGAAAACTTATTAAACATCCATTTTTGTCATACTTTACTGATTCAGTATATTTATTTCTTGAAAAGGTTATTTAGCTTCACCAATCCCAGACTTCATATCCTATTGCAATGACAAGTTTGTTGCCATCCAGCTACCCAGTAGCACAAATGGTCATCTCCCTGTTGTAGGGGCTTTCTGTTGGACACAGTTGGTGCAGGATGATGGGAACAGATTCAGAGGTTAAAGAAAACTTTTTCACCCATCCAAATTTATTAACAGTTTAGCAGTTATCATCTCTCAATACTTAACCTAACTTATTTCCTACTTACCACTCAAGTTTACCAAAACAATCTTCCTATACTTAACTTAGCCTAACTTAAGGGGACCGTCCACTTTACATTAACCTTATGGGAAAATGGGGTTTTTCAAACTCTATAAACTTTTTTGTTTTTCAATAGATTTTTCTCATTCAAAAACCATTTGAAAGATAATTTTCTCTACTAAAAACTAATAACTGGGATTTTTTTTTTAAAATTTTAGTTTTTTTTATTATATATTTTTTACATAGTATTTTTTTTTATTTTTTTAATCGATAATTTCAATAGGTAAAAATAAAATTTAAAAATTCTGTGCTATGAATATTTAGACATTTTAATGCTCTATTATTTGGTTTTTGAACGACTAAAATCGGTCGATAAACAAAAAAGTATAATTAATTTTTTTTCCGAAAATCTTAAGTTTTGAGAAAACGAGCTTCAAAGTTTTCATATACTACATTTACTTCTGTAAATTCTGAAGTAAACCTAGAGACTTGAAATTTGGAGGATATATTGAAACCATATTTATAAACATATACTGTAATTTTTATTAAGATTGTTTGAATAGAATTCAGTATACATAAGTTTGAAAAATTATAACTTCAGATAAACACTGTGAACAGGCAATGCATGTGGGCGATTATACATTTGTCTTTTTTATCACTGACCACATTTCACGCTTTTAGATTACTTGATTATCATCTCTATTACCTTATGCTACTATGAATATGATAATGACGCAAAATCATTACAAATATCTACGAAAAGACGAAGAAATTAACAGAACTTATCTTTGGTTTTTTTTAGAAAATTCGTATCATTCAAAGAAAACGTCGAGTTCATTTAGGAAAACAGATCTCTAGATTAGGGAGAGACTATAGAAAAAAATTTTCAGGTACTCAGGACAGAAAAAAGTTCCCTACCGGATTAGTGTTGCTTGCGCGACCCCCTGTGCTAGAGGAGGCATAGATAAGTGTAGATTGAAGCCTTTTTAGCCATGATTTATACATATTTCATAAAAAAATTGTTTGAAACTTAAAGTAGAGTGGTTTTCCTACCCAAAACCGTCATAAAACGAAAATGGGTTTCCGGACCCCATGGGTCGCCGGACGCTCCCCTTAAGACTATCAATAGTCAAAATTATCATCAACAAATAGTCCATCTTTGGCTTATATCCCATTGAAGTTCCTTATCTTTCTCAGCACTTCATCTTAGAATAATCCAAGCTAACCACAAAAGTCAACACACGATTTGGGGATCGCTACGGTGTTTATTTTAGCTATGACATCTAAGCTGAGGGCAGAAATTACTTTGGAAATTCTTCATGCAGTCTTTTTCTACACCAAAGTCCTCCTTTCCTCCCAAACAAGGATCTGAGATCTCATTCACGATAAAATCAGCCTACTCTGATCCCCTTTAGGACGGTCACTGTCTTGAGTAACTGACATGAAAACTTCACACCAAGGCACTTGAAAACGGTTCAGTCTCACCAACTGTTCGACTGCTTTGGTAGTTGCCAGTGTCACTTTCCTCACAGGGTAAAGCCTTCCAGTTCAGGTAAAGGGAAGCCAATTACTCTACCCTATCACACTCTAGCAAACTGCAAATAGAAAAGAAAAAACATGAAACGTACATCAGATACTCATAGCAAAAATGCAAAATAAACATAACATTGCAACAACAAAAACGAAACAATCAATTCACGCAAATCATCTTTTATCACACAAACCCAAACTTAGCCTACCACTGTTTTCCTGTATTGATCACAGAGCTAACATGTTCGTAGTCTATTGTCATTAACACACAATGGGTCATCGCACTGCCTATACTCACCCCTCATTTGGTGTTACCCATTTAATCTGCCGCTCTTCAGTCCCTCCTGCACGCTTCTGACTCCAGTGCAAATTTTATATGAACTTGATACTATACTTTAACCACCTTCCCTCGTACACTTAACTTTGCTAATAGCTCTCCACGTCCCAGTCTGTCCAAAGGCTTTACGTAATGTACAGTGCATATGTACTGAGCTTGTGACATGTCATGTCTTCTCTTGGTAGCATTTCCAGCACAGAGACTTCATTCATTGTAGCCTGTCTTCCATGAATTTTGACTGTAGCCAAATATTTCTAGTTCAATTCTTCCCTGGCATTAGATTGCGATATACCTGTATTTACAACACACTTAAAATGCCTGATTTCCTAGGGATATTTGAGCTGGTAAATTCTCCAGTCATGGGAGAAGTCAGACTGCAATTCATTCCACTCCATTGGGCAGAATTATATTCCTTTTGACACCTCAACAATGACTATCCTTACCTGCTGTTATTGTTGGACCCTGCGGTGGTACTGTAACAATTCTTTGAAGATATCGGTTGCGACACTTCAAGCAGCTCCGTTGTTAAGATGCCATCAGACCCCATTATTCTTCTATGTCTATTATCCTCTTTTAGTGCTGATTTATTTGTGGTTCTCATTCACTTCTTTATCTTACTATTTCTCTCTATAATACAGTGTTTATTCATACTTATTTTGATTCATGCATTCTCTCCTGCATAGGTTTCTCTGTCATCGTCATTATAAGCTGCCTTCCTGTCAACAATATATATGTTCTGACTTTGATTCTTGCCATTGTTGAATGTTATGGCGTCTCTTGAGTTTATATCTTGATCTTGAAGCCTCTCGTCTTGTGCATAGTCACCTTGGGTGATGCCAGAACCAAATATTGGCAAACATCGACTGATTTTCTCTACACCTCACTACAAATGCATTTCCTTTGTCTCAATCCAGATGGCTTGACACTCAATTCATTTGTAATTTGATCTTTCTGCTTTGCTCTGGGTTGAAATTTAGCAAATGTATGGTCAGACCACTTCAGGCTTTCCATTCTGTTTCAGTGGCTACATCCCTTTTGCAATGAGAAGCATTTAACATCAGTAGTAATTCCATATTTTACTTATGGGGTACCCCTTTGCAAGTGGTACAGCTATTCTGCTTCCTCCAGCTCATGATTCTGTTTTCTTATGACCTTCAAAGTATCTGCTTTACATTCCAATGAGCCACAAAGGTACCACAAATGTTGTACCCTAAGTGCAGTACCTTCCTTTTGGTCTGATTTGAGCCTACATAATTTTGGCGTTGAAAATCTCCTCTTAATGTGTTGCTCTGCAGACCATCTCTGGTGATGCTTGAGTGGTTACACAGTGCAGTTTACCCCCACATATTCAAGATTGACATTGCAGATACAGTCAGCAAATATTTCCCACTCTCCTGGTCCTAACCTCCTTGTATCAGGTTTTCATTCGTTCTGGTAGCTTGAGATTGATTGGTTTTCTCTGCATCTAACAAATTCATAATTATTTTTGGTAGTTAGTAAAGGCTGTCTTCAATTGTCAGGTTTTAATTCAGTATCGGTACCTCTGACATGTCAACTTCTCCTTTTATCGTCCTTCATTTCTTATAGTTTGAGAATATTGCTGGTCTTTTTCCATCATTCTTTTGTTTCACATTTTTCTCATTTCATTTTATTTATTTTCCTGTACTGAGCACAAAGCTAACTTGGTCTCGATCTTTAGTCGTCAGCATACATCAGTACATCGCTCCACATTTGACATTGCCAAATTTAATGTGCTCCACTTCAGTCCCTACGGTGTTTTTTTTTTTTTTTTTTTTTTTTTTCCCAGTACCAGTTTCATATCCATTTGATACTGTACTTGAAACTCCTTCCCATAAGCGCCGACTGTGTATAATAGTTGTCCAAGTCTGTCTGTCCAAAGGGTTTACATAATGTACAGTACATACGAACTGAGCTTGACATGTCGTGTTTTCTCTCTATGGCATTCTCAGCACAAAGACTGTAGTCATTCTTTAAAGAGCTCGGTTACAAATTGTTCATCTTGAACACTACTTGCAGCTCTCATTGCTATGAGACCATCAGCCTTTATTGAATTATTCCGCTGCCATTTCCTTTATCCTCTTTTAGAACTGATTTGTTTGTGGGCCATCAACATTGTTATAAGCTGCCCTTCTGTTAACACTTACGACGTTCTCGCTTGGATTACTGCCTTTGTTGAATGTTTTAGTGTGTCTCTAGTTTTTTACTTGATCTTGAAGCCTCTCGTCATGTCCATAATCATCTTTGGTGATGCCAGAACCAAGCATTTGCAAACATCTACTTATTTTCACTGCACTGTACTATAACCCTGCTTCCTTCCTCCAAAACCAGATGTTCTTGACACTGTTTTCATTTGTAAAATGATCTTCCCAATTTGCTCCGTCCTGAAATGCAGGATATATATGGTCATACCATTCCAGGGTCTCCTGTAACTTAGGCTGTATTGGGGGAATTTTCTTAGACAAAATAAACTTAACAGGGCAAGAAAGGAGTAGCAGGCTAACTGGTAATTATTGGTACTCCAGTGTGCTTTGATGTATTTTCAGTGCTTCTCTGGTGCAGTGTATTGTTTATAGACTTGGTCTAGTTTATTGTGTATGCCAGTTAGTACAAAATATTAAGACTGGATATTTTGGAAGTTCACTGGGGATGGAAAAGACAGGGCCTTGAATTTATGGCATACGGTACTTTTTTCTTGTCTTCCAGTCACTGTGAGTTTGGTCTTACACTGATTTTCAGTCCTTTCATTTCCATTACACATTCATTCTTTAGAACATTTCTCTAACTTTGTACCGTTAGCGCTATTTCTTCCGCTTGTAGAATTCCCCAATTACTTTAATAAACACCAAAGGACTCATGGGTAATCCACTGTTGTCACTCTAGGTTTTGTGTTATGGGGTAGCATCACTAGTTCAAAGTGTCTTTCTGGTAGCTTTTGCCTGTGTGATGTATAATTGTTGGTCAAATGCCTTCTCAGAATCCACAAATAAGTTTTATGTTACATTCTGCAGGGGCCACATTTTATATTGTTTGTGTTCTGGTAACCTCTGTTGGCAAACGAACAATTGCAGTATCAGTTTTAACAACATTTCTCAGTTTTATTCCAGCGACTTCTGATGCAATCGTATTCCTCCTAAATTTACATATTGTAGAGTATCACCTTTTCCCTTGTTTATTATAAAATGCTCTTTTCCCTGTCTTTCCTAGTTTCTTTCCTTATCAGGCTTAATTGTTTTCTGATCTGTACGTCAGTGACTTGGCCGCTAATGCTTTTAGCCAGCTGCTTGTTTCAGATAGTGATTATACTGGGATCACGCGTGTGACCATTCCAAAAATGACTTTTAGAAAAGCAGTAGATTTGGAAATATCAGGGGGCAAAGACCTGTAGGATAGCCCAGGAATTCCTGAGAAGATACTTCTGATAGTTGAGGCAGTAAGATCACAGGACGCAGGAGAGTGGAGAGAGAGTTTATGTCTAACCCGACAAAGGTTAAATCTGACACAAACTTTGAGATTTCATTCTTGTATACATTGCCCTACTTCTGTCTCGTCTCCAGCCATTGCTTCTTTGAATTGTATGCTTATTGCATTTTAAATCTTGTTTATACTTCTTCGTGCAACAATCAACTGTATTTATACCTCCATCTTATTTTACCTCCTGTACACGACAAAGGTCCATAGCTCTTCTAGCCAAGATCTCCTTAGTGTTGCCTGCAAGCATGAAACAATATGGCCCACTTAACCCAAGTTCTTTGAGGAAATGCTTGAATATTTTATGGCTAATTAATCAAAAACCACATAAGAACATTGCATACATATCCCACACTGCAGTGAATCAGCTCAAACATGGTCATTCAGTACCAGGGGTGTCAGAAAATTGAGGATTATATCAACTTTCCAAGTTAAGGAATGATTTTATGTAACGTAATAAGATTCATTCATACCATATTCAACAAAATTTTCAATTTCATTGGCATAAAGTCATCGGCACAAACAAAAGCACACCACAAACATGACCCCTGGGAGAGTGTAGGGAAAATCAAAGAAAGCAATGGCTTTCATAGTTCTTAGAAATTACACCCCCTTAAAGTACAGTACGGCAGTCGAGGGGTTTTACGGTACTAGATCACTCCTTTCCTCTCCACCCACCTCATATCAGTAACCTGTCAGCATGTATACATTGCATAGGTACTTTGCCAGGCTGAACATTGGTATTGTTTGTGCTCCCGTCTAGAAGTGGGATCTTTGCTACGTACAGACACCAGTACAAAGTGTTCTTATATTCACAAGTCTTGTTAATTGTGGTTACATTCATATACTCATTGGTAAACAATAAAAGTCATGTGAACAATAGTGTTATGGAAAGTGCAGTTAACTCGGGAGTTCCTGTACTTGGGTTGAGAATTGCAAATTTAGGGGATTACTGTCCTTCTTAATAGTTAAAAACTTTGTTAGTTGATGTTTCTAATGTTTACACTAAACAGTGATGTCCCTTTCATTGTCTTTAGGCTGAGTGCATCTCTGTACACTTCTGTGTTTCCTTAACGACTGTCAATTGTTTTGGCAGTCTAGTGTCTTGGATTGTTGAGGCTAATAGTTTGTGTATGAAGTTGTTCTGCCATTTTCCAGGACACTCCTCCGTAATCACACTCCTACTTTCGTAGCGACTGCATTTCTGATACTGCAGTTGCCTTTGCTTGTGTCGTCATTGCCAAGTCAGTCGTGCTACAGTTATGTATGTAGGTAGGAAGGGTGCTTGTTGCTCAGCCATGTGTGGAATTGTGTCAGAAGTTTGGACTATGGTAATTTGGACTGACTTGCTGGATAGGGTTGACCAACATTCAGTTGATTATTCATACTCTTCTTTTTCTGTGCAATAAAGTTAGGAAGGGACATCATATGCATGATAAGTAACAAAATGTATTAAGCAGGGAAAGCAGTTGGAACAGATGTTGCCTACGTGTACACATACGTTGAATTTGCAATGTGTAGGGTTTGGGAATGGTGGGTGTAACTGAATCTAATGTATGTAATGAGCACCAAAAGGTTTAAACTGTTGCAAATTGTAATCTTCAGATAGTGCAAAGAGCGTAGGGTTTGAATCTTCAACTTGAGCTGTTCATGCAATGAGAGAGGTTTATGATTGATTAATTTCCATTCTGTCGTCTCTCACATTCCACTGACTTCCCACCTACTCCAAGTGTCTCCGTAGGCTGTTTTTCTATTGTTCTTGGACCTTCGTAATGGTCTTTGGAGTCATTTTCATATTCAATACTATTGTGACTTTGTCGTTGCTCTTCCCTTCTCATCACACACCTGAAACATTATGCTTTTGGTTTTAAGAGTCCCCCAGTTGGTGGAATCCAGCTCTTGCAAGTACCATGTCTCCCAAGATGTTGGCCATTTGTGGACCTGCCACCTTCTCTGTTTTTTGTGTGTGTGCATCAGTGTCATGGTGGTTTTTCTCTTCCAGTTCTATCTCCGTCATGCAAGCGTCACTCTTTAATTTTTTTGTGACTGGAAAATCTCTTCCACTTTCACCTTGTTCATGTGCTTCCAGCTGTCTATTCCAATGGAACAAAACTTACCACAAATACTTGTAAACATTCTTTTCAGTGTTTTTACTTCTTCCAGTGGTTATTTTGCTTCCCAATTGTATATTTCATTTTCTATCACAGTGGACATTTTGTGTCATCCAATTCACCCAGTAGCACAATTGGTGGTCTTCCTGTTTTCCTCATGTCAACTTCTCCAGTTAATCGTCATTAATTTTTTATTGGTTTATGAGAAAACTGCTTTTCCTGTTGCATCATTTTGTGGTTATATTTCTCCCTTTTGGCACATCGTAGTTCCACCATGACGTCTCTCATTTGCTTACACTTTTATTCTGACCTTTTTCTTTATTTTAGTCTATTTAGTCATGTCTCCTAAGACATTAGTAGTTACAGATATCCTCTTTTGTCTATTTTGACCTGTACATCATTTTTGCGGTTCATTTTCTGTCCAGGCCTACTGTATTCTTCCTGTGGAAGTTTCATTCCCTAATCTGTTTTTGACAAAAATCTTTTCATTCACTTTTTCATATATGTCACAAACTTATGAACATACATTTTCACCATACTTGACTGATTCAATCTACTTATTTCTTGAAAAGGTCGTTTAGCTTCACCAATCCCAGACTTCATATCCTATTGCAATGACAAGTTTGTTGCCATCCAGTTAACCAGTAGCACAAATGGTCATCTCCCTGTTGTAGAGGCTTTCTGTTGGACATAGTTGGTGCAGGATGATGGGAACAGATTCAGAGGTTAAAGAAAACTTTTTCACCCATCCAAATTTATTAACAGTTTAGCAGTTATCATCTCTCAATACTTAACCTAACTTATTTCCTACTTACCACTCAAGTTTACCAAAACAATCTTCCTATACTTAACTTAGCCAAACTTAAGGGGACCGTCCACTTTACATTAACCTTATGGGAAAATGGGGTTTTTCAAACTCTATAAACTTTTTTGTTTTTCAATTGATTTTTCTCATTCAAAAACCATTTGAAAGATAATTTTCTCTACTAAAAACTAATAACTGGGATTTTTTTTTAAAAAATTTAGTTTTTTTATTATATATTTTTTACGTAGTATTTTTTTTTATTTTTTTAATCGATAATTTCAATAGGTAAAAATCAAATTTAAAAATTCTGTGTTATGAATATTTAGACATTTTAATGCTCTATTATTTGGTTTTTGGACGACTAAAATCGGTCGATAAACAAAAAAGTATAATTAATTTTTTTCCGAAAATCTTAAGTTTTGAGAAAATGAGCTTCAAAGTTTTCATATACTACATTTACTTCTGTAAATTCTGAAGTAAACCTAGAGACTTGAAATTTGGAGGATATATTGAAACCATATTTATAAACATATACTGTAATTTTTATTAAGATTGTTTGAATATTATTCAGTATACATAAGTTTGAAAAATTATAACTTCAGATAAACACTGTGAACAGACAATGCATGTGGGCGATTATACATTTGTCTTTTTTATCACTGACCACATTTCACGCTTTTAGATTACTTGATTATCATCTGTATTACCTTATGCTACTATGAATATGATAATGACGCAAAATCATTACAAATATCTACGAAAAGACGAAGAAATTAACAGAACTTATCTTTGGTTTTTTAGAAAACTCGTATCATTCAAAGAAAACGTCGAGTTCATTTAGGAAAACAGATCTCTAGATTAGGGAGAGACTATAGAAAAAAATTTTCAGGTACTGAAGATAGAAAAAAGTTCCCTACCGGATTAGTGTTGCTTGCGCGACCCACCGTGCTAGAGGAGGCATAGATAAGTGTAGATTGAAGCCTTTTTAGCCATGATTTGTACATATTTCATAAAAAAAATTGTTTGAAACTTTACTAAGTAGAGTGGTTTTCCTACCCAAAACCGTCATAAACCGAAAATGGGTTTCCGAACCCCATGGGTCGCCGGACGCTCCCCTTAAGACTATCAATAGTCAAAATTATCATCAACAAATAGTCCATCTTTGGCTTATATCCCATTGAAGTTCCTTATCTTTCTCAACACTTCATCTTAGAATAATCCAAGCTAACCACAAAAGTCAACACACGATTTGGGGATCGCTACGGCGTTTATTTTAGCTGTGACATCTAAGCTGAGGGCAGAAATTACTTTGGAAATTCTTCATGCAGTCTTTTTCTACACCAAAGTCCTTCTTTCCTCCCAAACAAGGATCTGAGATCTCATTCACGATAAAATCAGCCTACTCTGATCCCCTTTAGGACAGTCACTGTCTTGAGTAACTGACATGAAAACTTCACACCAAGGCACTTGAAAACGGTTCAGTCTCACCAACTGTTCGACTGCTTTGGTAGTTGCCAGTGTCACTTTCCTCACAGGGTAAAGCCTTCCAGTTCAGGTAAAGGGAAGCCAATTACTCTACCCTATCACACTCTAGCAAACTGCAAATAGAAAAGAAAAAACATGAAACGTACATCAGATACTCATAGCAAAAACGCAAAATAAACATAACATTGCAACAACAAAAACGAAACAATCAATTCACGCAAATCATCTTTTATCACACAAACCCAAACTTAGCCTACCACTGTTTTCCTGTATTGATCACAGAGCTAACATGTTCGTAGTCTATTGTCATTAACACACAATGGGTCATCGCACTGCCTATACTCACCCCTCATTTGGTGTTACCCATTTAATCTGCCGCTCTTCAGTCCCTGCTGCACGCTTCTGACTCCAGTGCAAATTTTATATTAACTTGATACTATACTTTAACCACCTTCCCTCGTACACTTAACTTTGCTAATAGCTCTCCACGTCCCAGTCTGTCCAAAGGCTTTACGTAATGTACAGTGCATATGTACTGAGCTTGTGACATGTCATGTCTTCTCTTGGTAGCATTTCCAGCACAGAGACTTCATTCATTGTAGCCTGTCTTCCATGAATTTTGACTGTAGTCAAATATTTCTAGTTCAATTCTTCCCTGTCACTAGATTGCGATATAACTGTATTTACAACACTCTTAAAATGCCTGATTTCCTAGGGATATTTGAGCTGGTAAATTCTCCAGTCATGGGAGAAGTCAGACTGCAATTCATTCCACTCCATTGGGCAGAATTATATTCCTTTTGACACCTCAACAATGACTATCCTTACCTGCTGTTATTGTTGGACCCTGCGGTGGTACTGTAACAATTCTTTGAAGGTATCGGTTGCGACACTTCAAGCAGCTCCGTTGCTAAGATGCCATCAGACCCCATTATTCTTCTATGTCTATTATCCTCTTTTAGTGCTGATTTATTTGTGGTTCTCATTCACTTCTTTATCTTACTATTTCTCTCTATAATACAGTGTTTATTCATACTTATTTTGATTCATGCGTTCTCTCCTGCATAGGTTTCTCTGTCATCGTCATTATAAGCTGCCTTCCTGTCAACAATATATATGTTCTGACTTTGATTCCTGCCATTGTTGAATGTTATGGAGTATCTTGAGTTTATATCTTGATCTTGAAGCCTCTCGTCTTGTGCATAATCACCTTGGGTGATGCCAGAACCAAATATTGGCAAAGATCGACTGATTTTCTCTACACCTCACTACAAATGCATTTCCTTTGTCTCAATCCAGATGGCTTGACACACAATTCATTTGTAATTTGATCTTTCTGCTTTGCTCTGGGTTGAAATTTAGCAAATGTATGGTCAGACCACTTCAGGCTTTCCATTCTGTTTCAGTGGCTACATCCCTTTTGCAATGAGAAGCATTTAACATCAGTAGTAATTCCATATTTTACTTATGGGATACCCCTTTACAAGTGGTATGGCTATTGTGCTTACTCCAGCACATGATCCTGTTTTCTTATGACCTTCAAAGTATCTGCTTTACATTCCAATGAGCCTCAAAGGTACCACAAGTGTTGTACCATAAGTGCGGTACCTTCCTTTTGGTCTGATTTGAGCCTACGTAATTTTGGCGTTGAAAATCTCCTCTTATTGTGTTGCTCTGCAGACCATCTCTGGTGATGCTTGAATGGTTACATAGTGCAGGTTACCCCCACATATTCAAGATTGACGTTGCAGATACAATCCGCAAATATTTCCCACTCTCCTGGTCCTAACCTCCTTGTATCAGGTTTTCATTCGTTCTGGTAGCTCGAGATTGATTGGTTTTTTCTGCATCTAACTAATTCAGTTATTTTTGGTAGCTAGTAAAGGCTGTCTTCAATTGTCAGGTTTTAATTCAGTATTGGGACCTCTGACATGTCAACTTCCCCTGTTATCGTCATTCATTTCTTATAGTTTGAGAATATTGCTGGTCTTTTTCCATCATTCTTTTGTTTCATATTTTTCTCATTTCATTTTATTTATTTTCCTGTACTGAGCACAAAGCTAACTTGGTCTCGATCTTTATTCGTCAGCATACATTGGTACATCACTCCACATTTGACATCACCAAATTTAATGTGCTCCACTTCAGTCCCTACTTTTTTTTTTCTTTCTTTTTTTTTACCCCAGTACCAGTTTCATATCCATTTGATACTGTACTTGAAACTCCTTCCCATATGCACCGACTGTCCAAGTCTGTCTGTCCAAAGGGTTTACATAATGTACAGTACATACGAACTGAGCTTGACGTGTTTTCTTTATGGCATTCGCAGCACAAAGACTGCATTCATTGTAGCCTATCTTCCATGAACTTCAACTCTGCTACCATATCTCGAGTCCAGTTCTTCCCTGAAACTAGATTGCAGCATTCCTATATTTATGGCACGCTTAAAATGCTTGATTTCATGGGGATATCTGTGTTTGTAATTCTACTGTCATGGGAGCAGTCGGCAAGAATTATTCCTTTTGAAATCTCAACAGTGATTATTCTTCCTTACTTTTATTGGTGTTGGACCCTCCAGTGACACTGTAGTCATTCTTTAAAGAGCTTAGTTACAAATTGTTCATCTTGAACACTACTTGCAGCTCCATTGCTATGAGACCATCAGCCTTCATTGAATTATTCCGCTGCGCTTTCCTTTATCCTCTTTTAGAACTGATTTGTTTGTGGGCCATCAGCATTGTTATAAGCTGCCCTTCTGTTAACACTTACAACGTTCTCGCTTGGATTACTGCCTTTGTTGAATGTTTTAGTGTGTCTCTAGTTTTTTACCTGATCTTGAAGTCTCTCGTCATGTCCATAATCATCTTTGGTGATGCCAGAACCAGGCATTTGCAAACATCTACTTATTTTCTCTACACTGTACTATAACCCTGCTTCCTTCCTCCAAAACCAGATGTTCTTAACACACTCAGTTTTCACTTGTAAAATGATCTTCCCAATTTGCTCTGTCCTGAAATGCAGGATATATATGGTCATACCATTCCAGGGTCTCCTGTAACTTAGGCTGTATTGGGGGAATTTTCTTAGACAAAATAAACTTAACCAGGCAAGAAAGGAGTAGCAGGCTAACTGGTATTAATTGGTACTCCAGTGTGCTTCAATGTACTTTCAGTGCTTCTCTGGTACAGTGTATTGTTTATAGACTTGGTCTTGTTTATCGTTTATGCCAATTAGTACAAAATATTATTAAGACTGGATATTTTGGAAGTTCAGGGGGGGGGGTGGAAAAGACAGGGCTTTGAATTTGTCATACGGTACTTTTTTCTTGTCTTCCAGTCATTGTAAGCTTGGTCTTACACTGATTTTCAGTCCTCTCATTTCCATAACACACTTTCATTCTTTAAGACATTTCTCTAACTTTGTCCTCAGATTTTACTGTTGGCACTATTTTTTCCGCTTGTAGAATTCCCCATTTACTTTAATAAACACCAAAGGAATCATGGGTAATCCACTGTTGTCACTCTAGGTTGTGTGTTATGGGGTAGCATCACTAGTTCAAAGTGTCTTTCTGGTAGCTTTTACCTAGTGTGATGTATAATTGTTGATCTATGGTACATGCTTTAGCCAAATGCCTTCTCAGAATCCACAAATAAGTTTTATGTTACATTCTTCAGGGGCCACATTTTAGACTGTTTGTGTCCTGGTAACCTCTATGGGCAAACAAGCAGTTGCAGTATCAGTTTTAACAACATTTCTCACTTTTATTCCAGCAACTTTTGATGTAATCAGATTCCTCCTAAATTTACACAATGTAGAGTATCACCTTTTCTTTTGTGTATTAGAAAATGTTCTTTTCCCTGTCTTTCCTTATCAGGCTTAATTATTTTCTGATCTGTTCGTCAGTGACTTGGCCGCTAATGCTTGTAGCCAGCTGCTTGTTTCAGATAGTGATTATACTGGGATCACGTGTGTGACCATTCCAAAAATGACTTTTAGAAAGGAAGTAGATTAGGAAATATCAGAGGGCAAAGACCTGTAGGATAGCCCAGGAATTCCTGAAAAGATAGTTCTGATAGTTGAGACAGTCAGATCACAGGACGCAGGAGAGTGGAGAGAGTTTGTCTAATCTGACAAAGGTTAAATCTGACACAAACTTTGAGATACGGATTTCGTTCTTGTATACATTGCCCTGCTTCTGTCTCGTTGCCAGCCATTGCTTCTTTGACTACTATGCTTATTGCATTTTAAATCTTGTTTATATTTCTTCGTGCCACTATCAACTGTATTTATATTTCCATCTTTTATTTTACCTCCTGTACACAACAAATGTTCATACCTCTTCTAGCCAGGATATCTGTATTGTTGCCTGCAAGCATGAAACAATATGGCCCACGTAACCCAAGTTCTTTGAGGAAATGCTTGAATGTTTAATGGCTAATTATTCAAAAACCACATAAGAATATTGCATACATATCCCACACTGCAGTGAATCAGCTCAAACATGGTCATTCAATACCAGGGGTGTCAGAAAATTGAGGATTATATCAACTTGCCATATTAAGGAATGATTTTATATAACAATAAGATTCATTCTTACCGTATTCAACAAAAGTTTTTCAATTTCATTGGCATAAAGTTATCAGCACAAACAAAAGCACACCACAAACATGACCCCTAGGAGAGTTTAGGGAAAACCAGAGAAAGCAATGGCTTTCATAGTTCTTAGAATTCACACCCCCATAAAGTACCGTACAGCAGTCGAGGGGTTTTACGGTACTAGATCACTCCTCTCCTCATATCAGTAACCCATCAGCATATATACATTGCATAGGTACTTTGCCAGGCCGAACACTGGTAGTGTTTGTGCTTCCGTCTAAAAGTGGGATCTTTGCTACGTACAGACATCAGTACAAAGTGCTCTTATATTCACAAGTCTTGTTAATTGTGGTTACATTCATATACTCATTGGTAAAAAACAAAAGTCTTGTGAACAATAGTATTATGGAAAGTGTTAACTCAGGTGTTCCTGTACTTGGGTTGAGAATTGCAAATGTAGGGAATTACTGTCCTCCTTAATAGTTAAAAACTTCGTTAGCTGATATTTCTAATCTGTTTACACTAAACAGTGATGTCCCTTTCCTTGTCTTTAGGCTGAGTGCATCTCTGTACTCTTCTGTGTTCCCTTAACCACTGCCAATTTTTTGGGCAGTCTAGTGGCTTAGATTGTTGAGGCTAATAGTTTGTGAGAGACATTGTTTCCCAATGGTAGTTACTTCCAGAATTTCACTTCTCCTGAAGAAAGGTTCTCTTTGGTTGGATGTTCCTGCAATTTCTTCTTACACTGTAATGTTTGTTGAAGTTTTAACATCATCATCATTAGGTAATCAAGTGTTTGTGTGGCTTCGATGTGTGCGCTGTTTGTTAGATGTGGTGAGGTGCATTTCTAGTGTTGAGCACATGCTCGCAGGTTGCTACTATTTGCAGAGGTATTGTTGGTCTCCCAGAGTTCCATCTTGTTCCTTGTCTAGGCCGATCCTGTGTCGTTTTCTAGAGGCAAGTGTTCATTTGTATCTCAATGTATATCCTACAGTGGCCAGACAATATTGATAAGTATGTGATGAATTATGATCCAATATTGGATAACTTGTTACTCTTTAGGAAGCATGACCAGCCTCCTTCCCAATCTGTATCCTGATATTGCAGGGGTGACTTTAAGTTTGTTTGAATAGCAATTAAGCTCTTTTCAATAGAAATAGTTCAGGCTGTTATGTTTCTGTTCTGATGTGCTGGATAATTTACGGTTAAGAACACAGGGTCTCTTGTGGCTTACATTTATTATCCAAGAGATGAAGTACAAGAAGTAATAAAAGTAGATCTGCCAAGCGGCTGCACATTGAGCTATCTGGAACCTGCAGTTGGTTGCATTCTGTATGAAAATATATGTTGACATTATAACATCCTCCTTTTATTCTTCAAAGGAAGCAATTACACAAAACTACATTAAACAAGTATATCAAACGTTGGCATCAAGTACACTTCTGAGATAACCAACACTGAGATTCAATATTGTGGATAACACTTTGCTCTTACTAAATCTCAAGTCATTGAATACATTTTAGGGTCAGCAAACTTAGATGGTAATTCATTTCGTGTTGATCTAACAGGTTTATCTGTGGTTACTTTACTCTCAGCATTAGGTAGAGTTTTACTTACACAGACATCTCTCACAAAAGTTATTGGTTTACTTATAGCTGGAGTGTTAACACCTTTTGGCCTTTCTCATATGTCATTTGGTGTGTCCCTTTGATGTACTCTTTCTTAACAATTTGCCATCACTTTCAATTAAGTATGACCTACTATTTAACTTTTTCCTTTCACCCAGGACATGTGGTTTGACATGTACATTGGCACCCTGATGCATTTATCATAATACCACATCGTTTTTACATTGTTAAACTTTTTCTTTTCTCTGGCCAGATCTAGATTTACATTTTGATGCAAGTAATTTTGATAACATGGGTAATTTTGTACAAGTTCGCCTTCCTAAACAATACTCCACTGGACTCGCCCCATTATCAACAATTGGGGTGTTTCTGTAGTCTAAAATTTCAAGATAAGGATCTTTTCCATTCTCAGTGGCTTTTGTTATTAAGCTCTTTGAGGTTTTAACAGCTGACTCGACCACACCATTAGATCGTGGATGAGTAGGGCTGCTTCTTCTATGCTCAAAGTCATAATCTGACGAAAAAGTCTGAATTCATCACTGACGAATTGAGGTTCATTATCACTTACCAATACTGAAGGTAATCCATATGTAGCAGAATAAGCTTTTAAGTTTTCGACTTACTGTCTTCGACAGTGTATCAAGATAATCAATTTCCCGAAAGTTATTAACGTCATCTACAGTTATGAGAGAATTATGTTTCTTGATGCTCATCAAGTCTGTGCCACCCTTTTGCCGTGTTCTATCTGCCGTTTCATGACACATTAAACTTTCCTTTTGTTGAGAACTAGGGTACTTCATACACATTTCACAGGCTAAAATGAATTGCTTAATCTCAGAATTCGTCCCTGGCCGTTAGGTACATTCTCTTGCCCTACGTAAACACCCTTCTTTGCCTATGTGTGATGAATGAATGACATTCTTAATATCAGCTCTGAGACTTAACGGAACAACAATCCTCTCACCTTTGAAAATAACACCATCTTGGACTGAATACTGTACTCATTCAGTCTCAGCCTTTATTTCTTCAAGACGTTCCTCTCTGAAAGGCAAATAATCTTTCATATTTACATGTTCAAACTCAATCTGTTCATGACTAATTAGTGGTAAAAATGATCTTGATAGTGTGTCAGCAAGAAACATATCCATACCCTTCTCATGTACAATTTCAACATCATTTTGCAAAATATTAAGCAACATTCCTTGGAGTCTCATAGGTGCTTTATACAGAGGTTTTAATAGGTTAGGTTAGGTTTATGATCACTTTCAGTTATTACTCTACGACCATACACGTATTGATGAAACTTGTTAAGACTAAAGACAATTGCTAAAGTTTCCTGTTCAATTTGAGCATAACGTTTTTCAGTTTCTGTCATAGCAGGACTTGCATAGGCAATAGGTTTACCACTTTGTAATAACACAGAACCTAGACCACTCTGGGAACCGTCACATTGGATAACAAGATCTAACTTTGGATCATAGTACTGTAATACAGGAGTACTTGTAATTAGTTTTTTTAGCTTATTAAATGCTTTCTCTTCCTTAATAGTCCACTCCCATCCAACATCATTTTTGTTGGCTGTCTTGTAGGCTCTAAAATAGATAAATTTGGTAGAAATCTACTCAAATAATTGACTATGCCTGATAAGACCTTTACTTGTGATTTCATGACCTACAAACAATACTTCAGTTTTCCTAAGCACTCCTTTAGACTCTTTCAATTTTATTCCTTTAACCGGGCACCTTTCCAAGAATTGACCTAGCTTAACATCATGATCTTTCACTGCTTCCTCACATGTGTCGCCAACGCCATACAGTAAAACGTCATCGGCTGTTCATACAACTCCATCAAGATCCTCAAGATTCAACTGTAGTTGCTTCTGAAAAATCTCACTGCTTACATTTAATCCAAATGGTAATCTAAGTCATTTATACTTACCAAAGGGAGTTTGAAATGTAGTTAACAAACTAGATTCTTCACAAAGTGCACAATGCCACTACCTAAAACAAAAGATGAAAATACCTTAGCCTTAGACAGTTCTGGCAAAGTATCATCAATTATATGAATAGGATGATGTTCCATTTTTAGTGCGTTGTTTAGAGTTTGCAGGTCTGTACAAACTGTAAACTCGCCTGACTTTTTCTCAGCAACCACTGAGCGACTTACTCGCTCTGTTGGTTCATCCACCTTTTCAATCTTTTTATGGTGTACTGTCTTGAGTTTTTTCTCTACTCTTAAGGTTAATGGGTACCCTACAACTGGGGATTACAACTTGGTTGTTCTTCTGGATCTACTGTCAAGTGAACAGTATTATTGAAAGTGCCTTTTTCATCATTAGAAACATCATCATATTTACTAAATATGTCAGTAGTGACAAATGTTTTCGTAATTTGCTATAATGAGTCCCATCTACTCTGAAGTAGGCTTGCTTAATAATGGTGTGGTTTTCCTTTCACAACTAGGAATTCAACAGAATTTTTCTTTCTAATCTTACTGTTCCTCATCACTAACCTACACTTGGGTAATGGTTTCACAGTAGGCAATGTCCATACTTATAAAGTATCATCACACAGCATCAGTGGAACATCAGGTATCAGATCCTTAGGAATTACATTTACACTACCTCCACAATCTATTAGGAATTTGATTACTGGACCGTTTATTTCCAAGACTGACTAGATCAATGTATCACTTTTTGTGGACACTTTTAGTAAATATTCCTGTTTCTGAACTACTGGATTCACTGTGATCAGCAATGAGTGTTCTTACTATTGCATCTTGCAGCAAAGTGATTGAGCTTACAACATCTGGTACATGTTTTTCCATTTGCTGGATATTTATTTCTTTTCCATTCATGTTTTTCACTGTAATATTTACATGAACACCAGTTTTTCACATTTGACGAGAACTTGTTAGAATTTTCTGTTACTTCTTGCTTAAAGTTAGGCCTTTGGTACAGATCAGACTTAAATTTAGGTGTAGGCCTCTCATACCTCTCTTTTCTTGACTTCTGCTTCAATTTAGCAATGTCTTCACCAGGCCTAGGCTCTACAGAATTGGAATTTCCTCCTTTGTAGACGTCCATCTGCCGTTTACTAGCCTGGTATGCAATGCAAACATCAAGAGTTTTCTGCAAGGTTAGGTCCTCAACTTCAAATATTTTCAAGCGTAATTTATCATCAGTACATCCAAATACTATTTGATATCGCAACTGGGCGTCGTTTTGGTTTCCGTAGTTGCAGCCCCTTGACCAAAATTTTAAGCCTAGTCACATCATTTTCAAGTGATTTATATGACTTTTGCACACACTTTCTGAACTTGTATCTGCAGAGAAGTCAGTTTTTTTTCTTGGGGCAATGTAGTCGTCAAACTTCTGAACACTTTGTAGGACTTTAGCTGGGTTAGGGTGCTGTTGGAAACTCAGATGCATTGTCAATTTGTAGTAATTCATGGCCGCCAACATTCAATAACACAGCTACTTCATATTTTCGGACTGACTAGCTTTCTCTGAAGCCGGTAGGCAAATTTCAAACCATTGCTTGAATGACTTCCATTCACACTCAGTATCACCACCCGTTGCCAGGATGAACTTTCCATAAGCTACTGCAGTCCCCTGTCGACGCCATGTTGTCGATTCACTTTTTTATATAGGTTGATACTTCACTTTACAAAGGCCTATAATAATTTCTATTTGCTTTGGATATTCTGGAGAATGTGTAGAACCTCCTTTGCTGCCACCATGCTGCATTTCTGTTCTGATGTGCTGGATATTTTGTGCTTGAGAACACAGGGTCTCTTATGGCTTACATTTAATATCCAAGAGACAAAGGACGATAAGTAACATGAATTCCTGTAGCAGTTGGCTGCACTTCAGTAGCCTCTTTGTGATGCTATTGATTCCAAGTTATACTTGTCTGCCTTCACCATGTTCCTGATTCTTCCAACCTGTCTTCTATCTTATCTGCAAGTGAAAGTGAGAAGTTCCATATTTGGTTAATTTTTGTTGGGCCCATAACGCTGAATTGAATATCGTCAACTCATAATTGAGCTTATCTACTCCGAAGTCCTCATATGCCTCCTCTTCTTTGTCCTGTAATTTTTGCGGTTGCCTTCTGATGTGTCATATTGCTTGCATTTCAAGCAGTTTCTGAGAGAGTAATTAATGCTTCCATTATGGTTATATATATGCTAGTGGTCGTTAGGCTAGAAATAGGAGGGTCTCCAGTTCTGGAATTTGTTGTATTATCCTCCCTCAAGCAATGGTTTTTCTGAGAGAGGACTATTGTTTGGTCTTGAGTTAATTATTGACCTGTATTGTTTTATATCTGCACCACTTATTCCGTGTCAATTCACTTAAGTTAGGGTAATTCTTTCTCATCCATTCGACCTGAACATAGTTTGAATTAGCTCCAATAAAGTTAGGTTTCTCCCTGGCCTCACATAGGTTTAAAAGTTCCCCTTCATGTCCCCCCAGTTGTGAATGGTACAGTATGTTTGATTTTTGGCAACTACTATAATTCTTTTGCTACCAAGCACAGCACACACACACTGTGTCTTGCGTTAATGAAATGCACTTTTCTGTCCTCTTCAAAGTCATTTGGGAAGTGCTGAGTAATAGATGCCTTTGTCCTTTCTTGTCCTGTCAGTTGTGGTTATTAAAAACTGCACTAATGGGTAGGGAGATTATTGACACTCATGCTAATGATGAGATTTTATTCTCCCCACATTTGTATAATATTATTCCTATTTCATTTTGTCTTGTGTGGCTGCTGTTCCCACATGTTTGAGCCGTAATTTTTTGGCCCAAGACAAGAATGTTGGCATGAATACCGTTACTTTTATAGGGATTACAACTGCGTCTGAGGCTTCATAATCAACATCACCAATTTTTCAAGTCAAGTCATTTCTGTGGTTGCACTCTCATATGTATTTTTACTTTTTCATTTCAACTGTTATGATTCTGATAGCACTCCCTTTTTTTGGGTATGCTGTTGGTGGTAATTTGGGGTACGGTATCAGTGATGAAAGGAAGGAAGGTCCTTGGTGGAAAGAAGCAAGTGTTTTGCAATTCTAGAACTCACTGCAGAAACCACCTCAAGTGATGATTCCACCTGTTTGATGTTAGGACAGTCTTAATGACTGTGGTAGATTCACGGTTGCTTACACAAAACGAACACCTCAGGCTGAATTTTTCCATTGTTGTAACAGTGTGTAGATCATTGCTTACACAGGCAGTTTTCCCCTCATACTTGCATATATTGTCAGGATTGTACTCTGCCATCCATGGAACCCCAGCATAATTTGGATTAATTCCACAAATAGGGGGTTTCTTCCATACCTCTTGTAGGTTTAAAACTGTGCTTTCATGTCCCCCGGTTGTGAACTCGACAAGCCTAACCTAACCTAACCTAACCTAGCCCTCCACCAGAACACAGTTTATCCCTTTGAAAGTTATTTGGAATTACTTTATAATACATTTCCATTTTCTTTCTTGAGCTGTACACTGCATGGATTACCTATGGTACTTAGTAGCACTCTTTCAGCCCAAGCTGCAATCCCTTTGATTCATTTTACTGTACCTCCATTCATATTTTTTTTCTCTTATACATTCCACTGTCTCATAACATGTTTCTCATAGTGATTGTGAGGTTTTCTTCTTGTTAATACCTCTAAAATCCTTTTACTCTCACTTTCTCCTTCGACGTTGAATGATCTTGTTGGTACCAGCATGACCTTTGGTCTAAATTTTACGTTCCATTCTTGTGCTGCCCTCTGGTAGTCCAGATACAACGTTAGTGCTACTGGTACTACTGTCATCTGAATAACTGTCATATATCTGCTGCTTCCCTAAGTAATTATTGTTAAATCTTCATGAGTTCAGGGCATTTTCCATTAGGGGCTCCTTCCTTCACGTCCACTTGCCTTGGAAGTCAAACTTTTCGTGTAAATATATATTTCCCAGCTGCATTTATGCATTCGTGAGATGGCAACTTTACAACACAGTAAATTTTCCCTTTCGTATATGGTGTAGCCTAGCTTTTACACAAATTAAGAGTATATATTCCTGTTTGTATATGGTGGAGCATAGTTTTTTCCTGAATAGTGGTTTTACAAATACAGGCACTTGTGGGCTTTCTTAAGGCAAGCTTCAGTCATCCATATTGTAAACTTAAGCCTAGCCTGTAGTTTTCTCTCAAATTATGACG
>JANJGK010003566.1:72500-83466 GCA_039081455.1 Macrobrachium rosenbergii | reverse complement strand
TCAAAACAGATGCTAAGTGACTGGACTTCTACTGAGTGCCACCCATTTCATGTTGTGGATCCTGGTGGCGAGTCATCAGCATTCTGAACAATTTAGAAATTTTGATGAGTAACTAGGCAGTCTTTAAGTTACAAGAACCTAAGGTAACTTTTTGAACAATTTAGAAATTTTGACGAGTAATTAGGCAGTCTTTGAGTTAAAAGAACCTAAGGTAACTTTCTGAACAATTTAGAAATTTTGACGAGTAATTAGGCAGTCTTTGAGTTAAAAGAACCTAAGGTAACTTTCTGAACAATTTAGAAATTTTGACGAGTAATTAGGCAGTCTTTGAGTTACAAGAACCTAAGGTAACTTTCTGAACAATTTAGAAATTTTGACGAGTAATTAGGCAGTCTTTGAGTTACAAGAACCTAAGGTAACTTTCTGAACAATTTAGAAATTTTGACGAGTAATCAGGCAGTCTTTAATTACAAGAACCTAAGGTAACTTCGTGCTACATTCGTTTCACTGAATGAGACAAGCGTGTGAGGCGTGCAATACAATTGGTGGGAGGGAGGCTTCGCATTTTTCTTCCGCGGCATTCAGCTTGGTTGCACTGTCTCAGGTTTCAAGATAGGTAGTTTCTAATGGCTGGAGGTGCTTGATTAATGCAATTCACGACAATCAGATACTAAATATTTCCCTGCCTATTCTCTTCAGTGTAGGACCATTTAAGGGAAACATCGTTGGTCCTGTGTTGCAAGTGGAATCCTGAAAAGTCATTGTCATTAACTACTAGTCACTGTTCCTCAGCTACAGTACAATATAGACGTCATCATTTCCGTAGTCTAAGTGTTTATATTAACATTCAAGCTAATTAGGTATAGCTTGAAATGCAGTGCTAGCGGTAAGAAATTTTTGTCAAAAATCTGTTGAGTAAAACTAAAGGACAGGCTAAGTAAACATCTCTCTATAACATCCTGACCTTGATAATTTATTCCTCTGGGTGCCTCATGAGTCTTCTTCAGCTCTGAATGTCCCTCACTCACCACTGACGAAAGACCTACTCGTACTTCTCCCTCCTTGCTCTTTCCAAATTGGTCTGAGTCCTCCACCTATTCCGGTGCCCACAAGAGCCCACCTGACACTATCACGTGCTATTCTCCCAGGGGCCATGCGGAGGACTTGTCTGAGCTCACCTCCATATTCTCTCTTCCATCGTTATCTCATCTACTCACGAAACTTCCCTTTCTACCACTCTCATACAATTTCAGACTTTATGTAACCTGCCTTCCGAATTCTAATACTTTCTTCTTAAAGCTACATTCCCTAGTCTACAAAATTTTCAGAACCAGTTCATTTTGAGCCCGACATCCACAACCCTCTCTCTCTCTCTCTCTCTCTCTCTCTCTCTCTCTCTCTCTCTCTCTCTCTCTCTCTCTCTCTCTCTCTCTCTCTCTGTATATATATACATATATGTGTGTGTGCCTATATAAATATAATCTTCATACCACGAAGATGAGATATGTCAATATAGTCCACAGGAGAAAAGAGAATGAAACACTCTAATAGCTCGATAATTTCCACCAGGCTCTTCAGGGCTTTGAAGAGGCCTGACTGGTGGAAGGCGAAATTATAGAGCTATTAGTGTGTTCTATTCTCTTTTATCCTGTGGACTATATTGACATTATATATAATACAGTATATATATATATATTTATATATATATATATATATATATATATATATATATATATATATATATATATATATATATATATATATATATATATATATATATATATATGGGTTTCCAAAGTAGGCTTTCGGTCGATCAAGCGTTGATTATTTACCCACGATTTCGCCCATCATGTTTCCAGCGATTTCCATGCAAATGTCAAAGGTTGGTACAGCAAGCAGTCCAATGAATTCCTGATTACAACGCTGTTCCGCTTCGGCGTAGGTCATATTCCCAAATATGAACTGGTAGCAGCTTTCCAGTTGCGGGACGAAAAGCGCCTGAGCTTCACACTGGGCTGAAAAATTTGGTCATCATCACAGCAACAGCTTTTCTGTGTTGATAGGAAATGGATACAAATGCATAATAGATACTCATTGTGCATGCTGAGCCTATGTTTCATTTAGCAATTTCAGTAAAAGGCCTCAGGTAATGAAGGGTACATTTCTACTGGAAAAATTATAGGAGGGAATATTTCCCCTGGAAATTCATTTATACAAGGGTAAAAACATCACTGATAAAGCCTGCTAAACTTTGCTTGATTTTCATCAGAGACGTCTCGGGTATTCTCTATCTCCATCATTAGGCTGTAAAAAACTATATATATATATATATATATATATATATATATATATATATATATATATATATATATATATATATATGTATATAATATATACATACATATATATATGCATAAATTATATATAATACATATAAATTAATATATATATATATACTGTATATACATATATATATATATATATATATATATATATATATATATATATATATATATATATATATATATATAGATATATATATATATATATATATATATATATATATATATATATATATATATATATATGTATGTATATATATATATATATATATATATATATAGTATACAACCAGTGTAAAAAATAACAGACTAATCTGTTCAGGGTTCAGGTCTAAGCCACTGACGAAGAACTGATACATTATTATTATTATTATTATTATTATTATTATTATTATTATTATTATTATTATTATTATTATTATTATTATTATTCAGAAGATGAAACCTATTCATATGGAACAAGCCCACCAAAGGGGCCATTTACTTGAAGTTCAAGCTTCCAAAAAATATGGTGTTCATTAGGAAGAAGAAGTAAGAGGTGGTCAAGGGAAATTCAGAAAGAAGAGATCTCACTTATCAAAAAAGAAAATAAAATGAACAGTTCAACAAATAGATAAAAATGTATTAAAATGCAAAGAGAACAGTATTCGGGTAGTAATGTATTGCGCCCTCACTTGAACTTCTCAAGTTCCACTTGCACAACTTCCTCTGAAGGGAGGCTGTTCCATAGTCCAACAGTGTGAGGAATACAGGACCTCTGGAACTGAGAAGTTCGACAGTGAGGCTAAACATTTACTGCATATTGGTGCTGCTGTTCAGCGAATCTGGTTGCTCTCTCTGGCAGATAAAGGGGATCAGGGATCATTTGTGGATGTGGAAGATCTCTATTAAAATACAACTTATGTGAAAGTGACAAACGAGACCATCCGTCGCTGGTCCAAGTCATAACTGCTAATATTATGAAACAGAAACCTACCACCACGAACCACTCTATCTAAAAGACATAATTCTCTGGCAGACGCAGACCTCTACACTGGAGAACAGTATTCTAGTAAAGGAAGCACAAATGACTTAAAACGGGTTGCACTGATTCTATCACTGTTATAAATATATGATGCCTTACGAACAATGTCTAACTTTTGTGCGGCATTTGCTGAAACTTTCATTATATCCTACTCAAAAATTAGATGTGAGTCATACGTTACCCCTAGAATAGTTAAAGCTTCAGACTCATTCAGCAAAGGTCCATCCAACTAAAGGGGAGGATGGGGTAGGAAATCTGTACGAGATCTGCTAATCAACAGTGTTTTCGTTTTACTGAAGTTGAGCCTCATACCCCACCCACTACATCATTCCCTGATCCGGTCCATGTCCCGACTGAGGCTGAGGACAACTTCATTTCTCATAAGTGGAGACTTTACTACACCCATAAGTATTGCATCATTGGTATACTGAACAATATTGTTTCCTAGGCCAACAACCCTATCGCTTATATAACAGTGGACCAAAAACACTACCCTGCAGAATTCTGGACACAATATTTCTTGGTTCACTGAAGATCCCATCAACAGCTATCCACTGCTGCCTACCTGTAAGAAAATCTGGAAGTAATCCTAAAACATATCCACCCACTCCATGATTCTGAAGCTTATAAATAAGTGCTTTATGATCTACTAAATCAAAAGCAGCACTAAAATCTATTTGAATTACTCTGCATTCAAAACCTTATCAAGGTTCTCTTTCAAATGGCATGTCAAGTCTAAAAGTGCATCGCAGGTACCTAACTGCTCCTTGTATGCATATTGACTATCGGCTAATAATCCTTTAGATTCCACCTACTTATATAGTGGCTTAAAAATAAGTTTTCCAGCAAGTTTGGAGACCACAGGGAGAATAGAAATTGTCCTGTAGCTACTGTAGTCTGCAAGTATGCCACTATTTGGAACAGGCACTGTATTACTAAGCTTCTGCTCATCTGCAAAGCTACTACATCGACATAAAAATCTATGGAATCTACTAAACTCGGGAGACAAGACTCTAGAAACTTTAAAAAAAACAATGGGAAGAAACCATCAGGATCTTCTCCACTCCAGCTATCAAGATCATCCAGAATATTCATAACATTCATCAGCAGCTTGCTCTAAGATTTCAAAATCTTGTATTTGCTATGACGATTTTGAAATCTTAGAGCAAGCTGCTGATGAAACTTCTCTCCATATCCTCGAGTCGTTAACCATCAAACAACTGGTTCCATCTTTGAATAGTCAGTCTTCTTCTGCCCCTCTGTTTATTGCTTAAGAGTTCTCTTCGTCCTATTGGTGCCCTTCTTGGTCACTCAGTTTTCTTTTCTTGAGGCGTTAGGTTGGTTTTAACTTTTATGTTTCGGTTTTAATATCTATATTTTAACGTTAATGATTTTACTGAGTCCTTTGTATTGATTTTAATTGTTGTTATTTTTGTATTTTAGCCCTGATGATGAAGCCATGCTTTGAAACGTTGGCTGCAAATAAAGCTGAACATGTATCACCTCCTTTTCGTCGTCCTATTTGTTCTACGTATCCGTCTTGCTAGAAGTCAACACTTTCCCGATTACATATATATATATATATATATATATATATATATATATATATATATATATATATATATATATATATATATATATATATATATATACATACATACATATATATATATATATATATATATATATATATATATATATATATATATATATATATATATATATGCATATATATATATATATATATATATATATATATATATATATATATATATATATATATATATATATATGGTACAAGTATTTAAGCATACGTATATATAAAGTATACATTTATGTATGTATATAATCACTATATATATCTGTCACAACCACAGGAGAAAAATAACAGACTAGTAGCAGGTCCTGACCAGTTTCAGCTTTATTTCTAAGCCATTGACGAACTGGTATGTAATGGTAGAGGTTCCTTATATATATGCCAGGGCGACAGTACAACTAAACACAGAGACTGTTGGAAATGATCTTCTACTTGTACATACTCTCTCCCTAGCATATATATTATGAATTGCTACCGTTATTTGTGGGTAGTGGGTTAATGTGGCTTTTCTTAACACCATTCACTTCAGGGCATTACGTCCCTGCCTGCATAAGTTAGGATAGAATAGTCTCTTGACCCTTTTCAGCGCTCAGGCGCTTTTCGTCCCGCAACTGGAAAGCTGCTACCAGTTCATATTTGGGAATATGACCTACGCCGAAGCGGAACAGCGTTGTAATCAGGAATTCATTGGACTGCTTGCTGTACCAACCTTTGACATTTGCATGGAAATCGCTGGAAACATGATGGGCGAAATCGTGGGTAAATAATCAACGCTTGATCGACCGAAAGCCTACTTTGGAAACCCATATATATATATATATATATATATATATATATATATATATATATATATATATATATATATATATATATATAAATATATATATATATATATATATATATATATATATATATATATATATATGGGTTTCCAAAGTAGGCTTTCGGTCGATCAAGCGTTGATTATTTACCCACGATTTCGCCCATCATGTTTCCAGCGATTTCCATGCAAATGTCAAAGGTTGGTACAGCAAGCAGTCCAATGAATTCCTGATTACAACGCTGTTCCGCTTCGGCGTAGGTCATATTCCCAAATATGAACTGGTAGCAGCTTTCCAGTTGCGGGACGAAAAGCGCCTGAGCTTCACACTGGGCTGAAAAATTTGGTCATCATCACAGCAACAGCTTTTCTGTGTTGATAGGAAATGGATACAAATGCATAATAGATACTCATTGTGCATGCTGAGCCTATGTTTCATTTAGCAATTTCAGTAAAAGGCCTCAGGTAATGAAGGGTACATTTCTACTGGAAAAATTATAGGAGGGAATATTTCCCCTGGAAATTCATTTATACAAGGGTAAAAACATCACTGATAAAGCCTGCTAAACTTTGCTTGATTTTCATCAGAGACGTCTCGGGTATTCTCTATCTCCATCATTAGGCTGTAAAAAACTATATATATATATATATATATATATATATATATATATATATATATATATATATATATATATATATGTATATAATATATACATACATATATATATGCATAAATTATATATAATACATATAAATTAATATATATATATATACTGTATATACATATATATATATATATATATATATATATATATATATATATATATATATATATATATATATATAGATATATATATATATATATATATATATATATATATATATATATATATATATATATATATATATATATATATATATATATATATATATATATGTATGTATATATATATATATATATATATATAGTATACAACCAGTGTAAAAAATAACAGACTAATCTGTTCAGGGTTCAGGTCTAAGCCACTGACGAAGAACTGATACATTATTATTATTATTATTATTATTATTATTATTATTATTATTATTATTATTATTATTATTATTATTATTATTATTATTATTCAGAAGATGAAACCTATTCATATGGAACAAGCCCACCAAAGGGGCCATTTACTTGAAGTTCAAGCTTCCAAAAAATATGGTGTTCATTAGGAAGAAGAAGTAAGAGGTGGTCAAGGGAAATTCAGAAAGAAGAGATCTCACTTATCAAAAAAGAAAATAAAATGAACAGTTCAACAAATAGATAAAAATGTATTAAAATGCAAAGAGAACAGTATTCGGGTAGTAATGTATTGCGCCCTCACTTGAACTTCTCAAGTTCCACTTGCACAACTTCCTCTGAAGGGAGGCTGTTCCATAGTCCAACAGTGTGAGGAATACAGGACCTCTGGAACTGAGAAGTTCGACAGTGAGGCTAAACATTTACTGCATATTGGTGCTGCTGTTCAGCGAATCTGGTTGCTCTCTCTGGCAGATAAAGGGGATCAGGGATCATTTGTGGATGTGGAAGATCTCTATTAAAATACAACTTATGTGAAAGTGACAAACGAGACCATCCGTCGCTGGTCCAAGTCATAACTGCTAATATTATGAAACAGAAACCTACCACCACGAACCACTCTATCTAAAAGACATAATTCTCTGGCAGACGCAGACCTCTACACTGGAGAACAGTATTCTAGTAAAGGAAGCACAAATGACTTAAAACGGGTTGCACTGATTCTATCACTGTTATAAATATATGATGCCTTACGAACAATGTCTAACTTTTGTGCGGCATTTGCTGAAACTTTCATTATATCCTACTCAAAAATTAGATGTGAGTCATACGTTACCCCTAGAATAGTTAAAGCTTCAGACTCATTCAGCAAAGGTCCATCCAACTAAAGGGGAGGATGGGGTAGGAAATCTGTACGAGATCTGCTAATCAACAGTGTTTTCGTTTTACTGAAGTTGAGCCTCATACCCCACCCACTACATCATTCCCTGATCCGGTCCATGTCCCGACTGAGGCTGAGGACAACTTCATTTCTCATAAGTGGAGACTTTACTACACCCATAAGTATTGCATCATTGGTATACTGAACAATATTGTTTCCTAGGCCAACAACCCTATCGCTTATATAACAGTGGACCAAAAACACTACCCTGCAGAATTCTGGACACAATATTTCTTGGTTCACTGAAGATCCCATCAACAGCTATCCACTGCTGCCTACCTGTAAGAAAATCTGGAAGTAATCCTAAAACATATCCACCCACTCCATGATTCTGAAGCTTATAAATAAGTGCTTTATGATCTACTAAATCAAAAGCAGCACTAAAATCTATTTGAATTACTCTGCATTCAAAACCTTATCAAGGTTCTCTTTCAAATGGCATGTCAAGTCTAAAAGTGCATCGCAGGTACCTAACTGCTCCTTGTATGCATATTGACTATCGGCTAATAATCCTTTAGATTCCACCTACTTATATAGTGGCTTAAAAATAAGTTTTCCAGCAAGTTTGGAGACCACAGGGAGAATAGAAATTGTCCTGTAGCTACTGTAGTCTGCAAGTATGCCACTATTTGGAACAGGCACTGTATTACTAAGCTTCTGCTCATCTGCAAAGCTACTACATCGACATAAAAATCTATGGAATCTACTAAACTCGGGAGACAAGACTCTAGAAACTTTAAAAAAAACAATGGGAAGAAACCATCAGGATCTTCTCCACTCCAGCTATCAAGATCATCCAGAATATTCATAACATTCCCGGAGCAAAATGCAAATTTTGTAAGAATAAGTTCAGGATGACAAGTATCAGGGAGAGGGACATCCTCAGCTGATTGCTTAGATTCAAAAGCTCGATGAAACAGCTCAGCCTTTTCCTTGGGGCCAGTAACCAATCTACCATCATCTGTTAGTAGTGGTGGAATGGAAGACAAGCCTGACCCAAAGACAGATGATGCCAATTTGGTCCACCACAGATGAGGCCGAGTAATTCCTTCAAGTTTCCTCTTCACGGGATTATTGTAATTTCCCTTGGCTGTATGGTCAGTTCTATTCGCAGCATGGCGAGACTCAACAAAAATAGTATAATTTTCATTTGAACAATTTTGTTTCCATGCGTTTAATTTGGTCTGTTTGTCATACTAAGCTCGTCTACATGTAACATCAAACCATAGGTGGTCATTTTTCCTTAATTTGATGATCTTTCTAGGGACATATCTCAGTAAAATAGCCATCAACATTTCATTCAACATCTTCTTTGGATCAGGATCTAATATAGAATCTGAAATATTAAGTTCCTGACAACTTCAATACAGCAATCACAGTTGGCTCTAGATTTCAACCAGAACTTTTTTCCAATGGTGGCAATAGGAATATACCAGTTGACGGATATGTCCATTGCAATGGTTCAATGATCAGAAGTGCCTATATATTCACACACCTTGGACTTGACAAAAGCTGGAACACCTGTGAATATGAGGTCTAATATATTGCCAGAAACATGCGTGGGTTCCTCAATTAGCTGAACAAAATCGGAGGATAAACAGAACTCAAGAGCAGACTGGCCATGTTGATCTGTGGAATTTGAATTTAACCACTCGCTGTGCTTTGCACTACAGTTTCCACAAATAACGAGAGAAGCTTTTGAATCCTGTGACTGAGCCAAACTAATCCTTTCCAAGGGACAGTCATATATATCGAATCATCGATATTTGGATTGTGGTAAACAGCAAATACATAAACATGGTAGAACTTACTGAAAATTTTAAAACAAAGAACATGGCAACCACACTCCAAATTTTTCTGACAATAAATAGGTCGTCCGGACTTAGTTGATACAGCCATACTTGAACAAGAGGGATGTTGCAATGATAAATAAAATCAGGGCCATCAAACCCCAGGATTAAAAATTCAACCTTTGATTTTTTGCTACTTACAAGAGTCACAGATAAAAACTTCAAATCATAGTGACAGGCACAACCCTGGGGACCAAAAAAATTTGACCTTAGGCCTCGAATATTTGAATAAAGTACTTTGCAAATTTTCTTACTGTAATGTGTAACAGGCCCAGGGTTCAGTTCAATATGTCCCGAAAGAGCTAAAATTAATTACATAAAATCTGTGGCAAAACTAACAAATAGATCCATAACAACAGTAACATTGTAATAATCAACGGAACAATAAACAAGAATACCATCAACAACAACAGTATTTACAAAAATTCTGTTGAAAGTACATATAACGTGACCATATGTCATTCAAAAAGAACCGGAGGCAACTGGTCGATAATGTGGGGTCGGCACACCTAGTGAGGCAAATAAGAAATCCACCAGGTTTGCCACAACAACTGGGGGAGGACAATCTGGACGGATTTAGAAATTATAAAATGCTCAGAAGGAAAAGATTAGGTAAAGACGAAGGCACTTTCCTGATAATTCACCAAGCATTTTTTGCTGCCTCATCAGCCTGTCCTACACAAACTTTTCGAAAAAACAGGAAAGTGAACAAAAAAGAGGACAAATGCCTGATTGTACCTTGAGGCAAGGGAACTCAAACCCAAGACCACGAAAGGCCACATTAGAATGGCTATAGCACAGTCAAAGACCGGAGAACAAGTTTTGTGTTCAGAGTAACCATCTCTTAGCCCTAGGGGTTGCCTACCAAGACTAAAGGGTCCCTCTAACCCCTGGTTTGACTTTGGAGTGTCTCTCTCCTAGAAGAGTTGCCTGAAAAGGGTCAAGAGACTATTCTATCCTAACTTATGCAGGCAGGGACGTAATGCCCTGAAGTGAATGGTGTTAAGAAAAGCCACATTAACCCACTACCCACAAATAACGGTAGCAATTCATAATATATATGCTAGGGAGAGAGTATGTACAAGTAGAAGATCATTTCCAACAGTCTCTGTGTTTAGTTGTACTGTCGCCCTGGCATATATATAAGGAACCTCTACCATTACATACCAGTTCGTCAATGGCTTAGAAATAAAGCTGAAACTGGTCAGGACCTGCTACTAGTCTGTTATTTTTCTCCTGTGGTTGTGACAGATATATATAGTGATTATATACATACATAAATGTATACTTTATATATACGTATGCTTAAATACTTGTACCATATATATAT
>JANJGK010003566.1:50000-70000 GCA_039081455.1 Macrobrachium rosenbergii | reverse complement strand
TTTTTATAGTAAGGCAAGTCCAGGAGAAATATTTAGAAAGAAGCAGGAAAGTTTACATGTGTTTTGTGGATCTTGAAAAGGAGTATGACACGGTACCAAGAGGAGTAGTTCAATGGTGTTTGAGAAAGAGAGGAGTACCAGAGAAATTGGTAAGGTTAGTGAAGATGATGTATGAGGGGGCAAGAGCCACTGTACAAAATATGGAGGGACTGAGGCGTTCCCTGTGGAGGTTGGCCTCCATCAGGGATCAGCTCTGAGTTCATTCTTGTTCCTCGTTGTTATAGACACTTTGACAGCAGAATTAAGGAACAACGAAGAACTGTGGGAACTGATGTTTGCTGATGATTTGGGCATTATAGCAGACACAGAAGGAGAATTGTAAGAGGTTTTTAGCATGGAAAGGAGCCCTAGAAAAGAAAGGATTGAAAGTGAACATTGGAAAGACAGAGCTAATAATTAGTAGTAAAGAAGGACGTGAAGAAGTAAACATTCAAGTGGAAGAGGGCACAGTGCTAAAACAGAACAATGCGTTTAACTGCTTGGGATCAATAATAACAGAGGAGGGAGGTACTGAGAAAGCAGTAAGACAGAGAGTAAAAGAAGAATGGCGAGAACAGAGAGAAGTAACTGGAGTTGTTTAGGCAAGAAAATGCCATTAAGGCTCAGAATGAAGATTTATAAGACAATGAAAGCTCCTCTGAGATACTATGGCCATGTAATAAGAAGAGAGGAGGTGGAACCAATCAAAAGAGCTAAGAACATGCCAGTGATAGGAGGATGAGTGTGGGGCGTCAGCAAATCAGATGGATGGATGTGGCGAGGAGGGTTATTGGTGAGGTGGGCCTTGGGGGGAGGAAGATGCAATATGTAGAAATAGATGGAGCAAGCTGACTCGAGCCGCCGACCCTGCTATACAGCGGGACTGCTACCCTAAACATTCTTGTATTCATAAATTGTTTATATGGAACAGGCCTACAGTGGCCACTGACCTGAACTTCAAGCTTCCAGAGAGCATAATGTTCGTTTGCAAGAAATGATAGAAGGCAGTAGGAAACACAGAGAGAAGAGATCATTTATTAGAAAAAATAAAGTAACAGGTTAATAGATTAGGCCGGCTCCATATAAACAGGGTCCATCTTCTGAATAATAAGAATAATAATATCACCCAAATACTTTTCAGTCTAATGTATTATGAAAAAAATACCTCATAAATTCTCTCGATAATGTAGATGTGTAGTCCTTACCCTAGTTCACTTTGAAATCCAAATGCCAGGCAAAAATTTATGCTAGAATATCTGGCACCAATCATCTTTTCAATATCAAATCTTTCCACAAGACTCTGAAAGAGTCTTATGGAAAGTGGTTATATTTCAAGGCTGACTGCGCAAGAGTTAGGATCCCAATCAGAAGTTTATATATAAACGAAACTTACGAACACAAGTCCCGCTGATTCTCTGGAACCCAGTGTTGCAGACACATTCATAACTTCCGGGTGTGTTTTCGCAATGCGAGTTTGAATCACATAGAATACTGACACATTCATCTATATCTGTTAAAACAAAGAAAATCATATAAGTACTAAACACACACACACACACACACACACACACAGAGAGAGAGAGAGAGAGAGAGAGAGAGAGAGAGAGAGAGAGAGAGAGAGAGAGAGAGAGAGAGAGAGAGAGAGAGACCATCCCCAAATCCCCATATAAAATTGTCACACTATTACTCCGATGATATTGAAGGTCTTCGTATGTAATACGTAGCACTCTCATCAAACTTGGAAAGAGAAATAAAGACATTTAACACCTTTGCAAGATTCTCAAATGCAGGTAAAGTTTTGCACAGGACGCTGTTGTGGTCTAGTTATCATATAAAATTGCAAATCACTCCTTAACAGAGAGAACTTGTGTAGAAGGGTCGCTATACAAAGTTGGAATCAATGCAATGACACTGAAATTTAATTTCAGAATAAAGTAAACTTTGATTTATTGAGAACGTTTTGTATTTAAAATTTTATGCAGCCATTTTTCATTTACTGACCACCAGTGGTAGGACTGATTATTTCTGTAGATGAACCAGAGAAATAGTTTTTGTTCCTTCAGTTTTTTTTAAGTCATTCACAAAAGTACCAGTACAGGACGTTCTACAGTTTTTGAGGGAAAAATTAGCCCCCTATTCAGATCATTTCCCACTAACCCTAGATAATATAATAAAGTCAGTTGAATTATGTATATCAAATAGCATCTTTTCATACAGGGAGTCATTTCATAAACAAAAATTCGGGGCCAGCATGGGCAGCCCTTTAAGTCCTATTTTAGCCAATCTATACATGGAATATTTTGAAACTGTAATAATATAGGCGATAAAACCTAAAGACATGCTATGGATGAGATATGTAGATGATATCTTAACATTCTGGGATAATAAATTTCTTTCAAAATTAAATGCATTAGTGCCTAGCATCAATTTAAAGTTAAATGGGAAACAGACAACAAAATCCCCTTTCTTGACGTTTTAATAATTAGAGACACGACAGAATACAAATTTACCATATACAGAAAACCACCTTTCTCTCTGTCATACATCCATTTTTATAGCTATCATGACATCTCTATCAAAATTGGCGTAGCCAGCAATTTATTATTCTTAAGAGCCTTACGGATTTGCTCCCCGGATCTCCTGGAAAAGGAAATTAAACTAATCCGTAAGCAACTTCATCTGTAAAGTACCCTGACCATTTAATTGAGAAATCGATCCACAAAGCAAACACTGTTTTCTACCGTCCCCCCAATAACAAGACCAGAGAGAAGCCCAGCAATAAAATAAAAATCCTACACCTGGACAGGATTAAGACGCTGACACAGCACTTGGAAACCCTAACCATTTTGCTTTTACCTACCCAAATACCTTAGCCAAATCCCTGATTAACGTCCAATAAAAGCCAGTCCCCAAAGACACAGGAGTTTACGAAATCCCTTGCCTCGATTGTGACCAATCTTATATTGGTTTCACAGGTAAATCACTCCCCCAAAGATTAATACAGAATAAACGTTCAGTCAGGTACAGACAACAGAGCTCAGCTGTTTTTAACCACATAAAAAACCATAACCACAAAATAAACTGGAATGTCTCGTGTAATTTATAGCAGCAATTAGTTCTTCGTTGGAGGGGTGGGTAAAGCTGTCGCCTAGCACGCTTTTGGCCCAGCATTCGACTCTCCTACCGGCTAATGAAGAATTAGAGGAATTTATTTCTGGTGATGGAAATTCATTTCTAGTCATAATGTGGTCCAGATCCCACAATAAGCTGTAGGTCCCGTTGCTAGGTAACCAGTTGATTCTTAGCCATGTAAAATAAATCTAATCCTTCGGGCCAGCCCTGAGAGAGCTGTTAATCAGCTCAGCGGTCTTGTTAAACTAAGATATACTTAACTTAACTTACAGCAGTAATTGTTGGTTCAAAAGCCAGAAGGTGGAATCAGCCTTGAATAAACAAAGAAATGCAATGAATCTCTCAAGAGGCGCCTGGGATTCAGATATTGTAGATAAAATCTTCCTCCAACCAGCGATCAAGAAGATTAAAGAGAAATTGTCAACTGGAGTGACTTAACGACAAACATATGGATCTTCTGGTATAAATACCACTTTTCTGCAACTTTTTCTCATTCAATATTTGCCTGAGGAGAGAGACAGTTTGGTCTCTGAAATATAGCCTTTCCTTTCCACTTCTGGCGTTTCTATGGGCTCCCTTATATTTGATATATATATATATATATATATATATATATATATATATATATATATATATATATATATATATATATATACATATATATATATTTATATATATATATATATAAATATATATGTATGTATATATATATATATATATATATATATATATATATATACATATATATATATATATATATATATATATATATATATATATATATATATATATATATATATATATATATATATATATATATATATATATAGAAGGAAAAGGATGGAAAATAGCCATCGTTGCATCTTGATATAATTGATAACAGGAACTGTCATTAATTGTATAATGCACAGAAAAGAAATGAAAATATTGTCACGATGCGTATCAAGTACCTGGTTATTACACAACTAATCTCAAGATTCAAAAATATACCTCACTTCTGCCAGATACCTGAACTCTCATAACATTAATTGTTACGACTGAGTACTCTAAAGGTAACAGTGATCCCTTAAGAAAAAACTTATTTATCAACCACTTGAAAAATCAAACTAAGTCTATCAGAATATGTGTGAGGTATCAAAACTTAAACTAGAAATATTCTAGAGTAGAAGGGCATCACTCCATCAAAAAACTCTAACTGTCTCCCTGGTCTTAATTCACTTTAGCAAAACTAAATGAACAAAACATGTTTATCACTTTGCCTTATGCACACACAATCAATCCTATTCACTGGTGATCAATAAATGAAACACTGTTTTTCTAAAAATGTTAAATACAAATATTTATTTTTAAATTCAAAGTTTGTAATTAGAATTCAAAATTAATTAGAATTCACAATCTGAAAAATTTATTATCACTCGAAAATAACACAACACTCAATCAATTCTTGAATTAAATTATGAAATAAAACTAATTCACAAAAACTTTATCAGGAATTTAAATTAATCAAGCAAAATTTAAACTATCAAGAATTACTCAAGATTTAAAAAGAAAATCTTAATAAATGAAATCAAGTATGCAATGTTCAATTATACCAAGAAATATTTAAAATGCTATGTAAATAAATGTTACATCACAAACATAAAAAATGTGAAAATATAAAGAGATTGTAAATAGAAAACACACAAAAATACACATAAGATTTATCAATAATGATTTCACTCGTTCAAAATTTCCTAACTTATCATACCATGGTATCAATAAGTAAAATTCACGTTACCTTACACAACTTGTGAAAACCTCTGTAAATCACTTGCTGCAGCTGCGTTACACAAAACACACTTTTTTACCAGGTGCCGTTACGAACTAAATAACTTTGCTAAATTCAGATCTCAAAAGTTAATGTTAATTTATGTGAACACAAAATACTACGTTAAAAGTGATCTCTTCCTAAGAACGAGAGAGAGAGAGAGAGAGAACCAATTCGACTGGTCTCAGGAATCAGAATGAAATAGATTTTAGGATTCCAGTAATACGTGAAACAATTACATGATGTCATTAAAGCATTGTGGGTGCGAGATACAAAAGGGAAGTTCTAGAAGCAGGGAGGTGACGTCACTAAAGCGTTTTGGGTGCGAGATACAATGGAGAAGCTTCTAGAAGGAAGTTACGTCATCCCAGCAAAACGTTTTGAATGCAATCTTACAAAACATGACATAATTGATCAGGACACGTATTCTTTCTCTCCAAGTGGCGTACGTGACTTGAACATGCAACAACGTGAAATCACTCATCTCGAGCCCGTATGGGACGAATCGGCGTTGGTTTTCAAAAGCTGTCATCATTAACCCTAAACAAAGAGCTCCCTCTTATCTGAACTGATGACAATTGAAATGAAACAAGTCTTGGTGGACACACACACGTGTTCACATACTACGCTTTTATCAAGAAAGATATTCGTTCCAAATTACGTTACTATTAAAACTGTATTATTAATTCTAAATTATGCTATCAAGTTATCATTAGTTCTTTTGAGATCTGATGCCTAACTAAATATGACACTTCAACAACCATTATCATTAAACATAACACATGAAAAAAGTAAATATGTCAAAATTATAGGAGGATATACGTATTACAAGGCAACATCATGAAATTCCTCCCCCCAGAAGATTACTTATCCCGGGTTTGAATCCAACGATTCACAATGGGATAAATAATCTGCTATGACATTATCTTTTCCTGAAATGTGTTTAACACTTACATTATATGGTTGCATGCATAAAGACCACCTGGTCAGTCTCATATTATTATTTTTCATCTTATTAATGAATGAGATTGGGTTGTGATCCGACAACACTAAAATTTCTTCATTCCTAGGTCGGTTCACATACACTTCAAACTTTTTCAATGCTGTGATTAATGCTAATGTTTCTTTTTCGATTGTTGAGTAAGTTTTCTGGTGCTTTTTCAACTTTGAATACATAAAACATACTGGATGTAAGATTCTGTTGTCATCTTCTTGAAGTAGAACAGCTCCAATTCCACAGTCGGATGCATCAACTTGTATCACAAACTTTTTATTGAAGTCTGGAGCTTGAAGCACTGGTTTTGAAGTTAATATGGCTTTAACCTTCTCAAATGATTCTTGACATTCTGGAGTGCAAACAAGCTTTCTTTTAGGACTGGTTAAGTCAGTTAAGGGAGCTACTAAGGCTGAGAAATTTGGACAGAATCGGCGATAAAATCCAGCCATGCCCAAAAATCTTTGTAGCTGTTTCCTTGTAGCAGGAGGGGTAGCCTTACGAATACCTTCTACATTAGCATCAATAGGAGCGAGAAGGCCTTTTCCAACTTCAAATTCTAGATACTGTACAGTTACCTTTCCAAACTCACTTTTTTGTAAGTTGATTGTTAGTCCTGCTTCCCGTAGTTTCTTGAATATCTTAATATCTTAATTTCTTAATATCTTCAGATGTTCTTCCCATGTATTAGAATAAATCATAATGTCATCAAGGTATACACCTACTCCTTCTATTGATCCTAGTAGTTGATCCATCGCTCGCTGGAATGTTGCAGGTGCATTCATCAGACCAAACGGCAAAACAGTGTACTGATACAGTCCAAAAGGAGTAATGAAAGCTGACAGCAACTTAGCATTCTCATCTAAGGGAATTTGATAATATCCTTTCAACAAGTCTATCTTGGAAACAAATTTGGCTTGCCCAATATTATCAAGTAATTGATCAATAAGAGGCAAGGGATAATTGTCAGCCACACTGACGGAATTCAGTTTCCTATAATCAGTACACATCCTAAATGAGCCATCTGGTTTCTTCACTAACACACAAGGAGAACTATAATGACTTGAACTGGGTTCTGCTAATCCATGCTGCAACAAATATTCAACTTCTTTCTTCAAAACATCTCAATGAAAAGGTGATAAGCGATAAGCTCTCATTTTAAAAGGTTTTCCATCGTCTCTGATCTTTATCTCATGCTTTGTCAGATTGGTACGCCTAGGTACATCTGCAGAAATTTCAGGGAAACTTTGAATCACTTCACTTAATTCACTACTTTGCTCAACACTCAGATGTTTTAGTTTATCTTCCAAATTTTCTAATATTGAAGAATTGTTCATCTTGTTTTCAGCTCCCAATTCGTAGCCGTCATCGTCCTCTGTAGATGAAGTTGTCTGTGTTATTGACACTGTTTCAGTTTTAGTCTCTGAGAAGTAAGGTTTCAAAAGATTCACATGTATCTTCCTCTGTCGTTTTCTTCTTCCTGGTGTTTCAATCACATAAGTTCGATCACTTAACTTCTCTATTATCCTATAAGGACCTTGAAACTTATTGGTAAGGGGAAATCTTTTCACTGGTAAGAACACTAGAACTTGCTGTCCAATACTAAAATTTCTTAGCTTAGTCTTAGCATCATATTTTCTTTTCATTTTCTCTTGACTTATTTTCAAATTTTCTAAAGAGAATTTTCTAATTTCTCTTAGTCTTTTCCTCAAGTTCTTCACATATTCTCCTTGGATTTCCTCTTGATTTTCTTCCCAATTCTCTGCAAGAATCTTCAATGGACCTCTAATGTCTCGACCAAAAATCATTTCATTTGGTGAACATCCCATGCTGTCTTGATAAGCATTCCTAACTTCAAATAACATCAAAGGTAAACCCGTATCCTATTCTCTTCCTGATTCATTACAATACTTAGTTAACATACTTTTCAATGTCTGGTGGAACCTTTCCAAGTATCCTTGAGTCTCTGGATGATAAGCAGTTGATAACTGTTGTTTTACTCCTAACAAGTTTATCACACCCTGGAATAATTTTGAAGTAAAGTTCGTTCCTCTATCACTTTGCACAATTTCTGGTATTCCAAACTTGGAGAAAAACTCCACCAACTTCTCAGCAATTACCTTTGCACTTATACTTCTTACAGGAATCGCCTCAGGATACCTAGTCACTGGACACATTAATGTTAATAGATATTCATTTCCTTTCTTTGTTTTCGGAAGTGGCCCAACCACATCTATTATTACCTTGTTAAAGGGTTCTCCTCTAACTTCTATGGGTTGTAGGGGTGCTTTCTGAATGGTTTCATTCGGTTTTCCAGCTATCCGGCATGTGTGACACACTATGCAAAATCTGCTAACATCCTTGTGAAGTCCAGGCCATAAAAAATACTTCATAATCTTCTCAACAGTCTTCCTGATTCCCATATGTCCAGACTCGTGCGCTACTGCTACAACTTGTTTCCTCAATGGATATGGAATCAAAATTTGATGATATTCACCCCATTCAGCATTTCCTGGTATATCTGCAGGTCGATGCTTCCTCATTAGCAAACCTTCCTTTAGATAATAATAGGTGGAGGTTTGTTGCATCTCTTCTTGATCAACAACTCTGAAGAACAGATCAGCCAACGTTGTATCCCTCTTCTGCAGTTTCATTAGCTTCTCTCTAGTCACTTGACCAACTTCAAGGGCTGAATTCTCCACATCTGCTAACTCTGCTTCTGTAGTTTCACTACTATCTTCAGGAACAATTTCACTACTCGGAGTCTCTTCAATAACAACAGGATCCTCTTCTTCTTGGGAAATCTCTTCATTACTACCACTAGGGGAAACTTCACTTTCCTGGAACAGCTCTTCTAATCTTAAAGATCCTTTACTTGATTCTTCTGGTGCAGGTAAATCCTCAGTATCTTCACTTGCAAACATAGTTCTCTTCATACTCCTGGTAGTTACACAACTTGGAAACAGGTGGGGGTTTTTCTTCTCTAAATCTACAGTAGGACTAACCCCTAACGGTTTGTCTGTCACTATAGGACAAGGAACAAATGGTACATCACCAACTTCATTACCCAGTAAAACATGTACTCCTTCAACAGCTAGTGAGTCCTTTACAGCAAAATCAACATTTCCTGTCACCAATTCACAGGACAAATGCAAGCGGCATATAGGAGTTACCTCTTCTCCTCCTATACCCTTCAAAATAACTAAATCTCCAGTGAGATTCTTCTCCAACTGTGGGTGAGCACCACGAACTACCACACTATGGTTACTCCCCGTATCACGTAATACTTTGACTGGTACCTGCACACTTCCTCCTTGAGTTGTCAGCGTACCTTCATAGATATATGGCTTAAAAGCCTCCAAGCTGCTCAGCCACTCACTGCTTGAAGTTACATTTCCACTGGTTGCTAAACACTCTGCTTGTTTAGTTTCAGTCATCCCCACACTGCTCTTCGTAGTTTGCTTCACCTGGTTACCTTTAACCACTTGACCAACTGGTTTGGTCTGCTGTTGTGTCTGATAACAATCTCGACTGTAGTGTCCTACTCTTCCACACTTGTAGCAGACAACATTAGTCCTCTGTATCTGTCTTGAGAACAGACTGGATGATGAGGATTTTACATTTAATTGCTGAGGGGTGTTTCCTGGCTTTGTATTGGCATAGCCATTAGAAGGATTTCCAGTTGTAATGTTCCTGAAATTTGGATGAGACCTGAAACCTGTGCGTTGTTGGTTCTGGTACTTGACATTATACTTTCTTTTGCTAGAAATTATATTAAAATCTTCGCTCAATGTAGCAGCTTTGTCAAGTTTCTTAACCTCTCTCTCTCTTAAATAGGCTCTTATGTGTTCAGGAATTCCTCTAAGATATTGTTCTAGGACTACTAACTCTTCAAGTTCGTCCATAGATTTAACTTTAGCAGCCTCCAACCATCGTCTAAAACATCTTACTTTGTAGGCATAATCCAAGAAAGTTATCTTGTCATCCTTTCTCAAAGATCCGAATCTTTCATTATAATATTCAGGGGTCATCTGGTAAATTTGTAGCACATTGTGTTTGAGTACCTTGTACTCTTTACACTGATCAGCTGACAAGGCTAAATAGGCACTTCTTCCTTTACCAATGAGAACACTCTGTAACAAGACCGACCATTTATTCTCTGGCCATCCCATACCTTAAGCCACTTTTTCAAAGTGATCAAAAAACTCATCTGGAGGTTCTTCTGTAAATTTCGGAATTAACTTCTGCACTCTTACTACATCAAATACCGGTCTGAATTACTTTGAGCAGGGTTACATGGTGTTACAGGTAATGTGGATCGAGCTTTTATTAACTCCATCTCCCTTTCATGTCTTGCTCTTTCTCTTTCCTCTTTTGCTCTTTCTCTTTCTTCTTCTGCTGCTTTTTCTTCTTCTCTTTCCTTTCTTTCTCTTTTCTCTCTATCTTCTCTTTCTCTTTCTGCTTGCATTTTCTCTCTTTCAGCCTGTATCCTCAGCTTAATCAAATTTTCTTCTGCTTCTATACGTCTAATCTCTGCTTCTGCATCACTTTTCTCTTTCTTTTGCTCATGTTTATCTGTAAATTCTGCCTCAGCTGCATTCAACAATTCTTGTGCCTTTCCCAACTCTTCATCTACTTTACCAGAGTCCATCAATGCTTGGATTGCAATATATTTGATTTGTGCCTTAATCATACCACTAGACACATTACCGCCACATGCTACTGCTAAAGCAATCCACTGTGCCTTAGTCAGGTTGGATTCAGATAACTCTTGGATGGAAGGAGTTGCTAAAAACTTCTGAACATTGAACAGAGCCATTTTCTCTAAGTTACTCAACTAAATAATTCACAATACAAAGCAAAAAATAACTATGTGGTCACTCTCCTATCAAAATATATCCATAACACCACCAGCATAAACCATAAACCAGAGTGATATTTTGTTTTGTTCCACGGGTCTCTGGGCACCAAACAATATAATGTCACGATGCGTATCAAGTACCTGGTTATTACACAACTAATCTCAAGATTCAAAAATATACCTCACTTCAGCCAGATACCTGAACTCTCATAACATTAATTGTTACGACTGAGTACTCTATAGGTAACAGTGATCCCTTAAGAAAAAACTTATTTATCAACCACTTGAAAAATAAAACTAAGTCTATCAGAATATGTGTGAGGTATCAAAAATTAAACTAGAAATATTCTAGAGTAGAAGGGCATCACTCCATAAAAAAAAACTCTAACTGTCTCCCTGGTCTTAATTCACTTTAGCAAAACTAAATGAACAAAACATGGTTATCACTTTGCCTTATGCACACACAATCAATCCTATTCACTGGTGATCAATAAATGAAACACTGTTTTTTCTAAAAATGTTAAATACAAATATTTATTTTTAAATTCAAAGTTTGTAATTAGAATTCACAATTAATTAGAATTCACAATCTGAAAAATTTATTATTACTCGAAAATAACACAACACTCAATCAATTCTTGAATTTAATTATGAAATAAAACTAATTCACAAAAACTTTATCAGGAATTTAAATTAATAAAGCAAAATTTAAACTATCAAGAATTACTCAAGATTTAAACAGAAAAATCTTAATAAATGAAATCAAGTATGCAATGTTAAATTATACCAAGAAATATTTAAAATGCTATGTAAATAAATGTTACATCACAAACATAAAAAATGTGAAAATATAAAGAGATTGTAAATAGTAAAACACACAAAAATACACATAAGATTTATCAATAATGTTTTCACTTGTTCAAAATTTCCTAACTTATCATACCATGGTATCAATAAGTAAAATTCACGTTACCTTACACAACTTGTGAAAACCTCTGTAAATCACTTGCTGCAGCTGCGTTACACAAAACACACTTTTTTACCAGGCGCCGTTACGAACTAAATAACTTTGCTAAATTCAGATCTCAAAAGTTAATGTTAATTTATGTGACCACAAAATACTACGTTAAAAGTGATCTCTTCCTAAGAACGAGAGAGAGAGAGAGAGAGAGAACCAATTCGACTGGTCTCAGGAATTAGAATGAAATAGATTTTAGGATTCCAGTAATACGTGAAACAATTACATGATGTCATTAAAGCATTGTGGGTGCGAGATACAAAAGAGAAGTTCTAGAAGCAGGGAGGTGACGCCACTAAAGCGTTTTGGGTGCGAGATACAATGGAGAAGCTTCTAGAAGGAAGTTACGTCATCCCAGCAAAACGTTTTGAATGCAATCTTACAAAACATGACATAATTGATCAGGACACGTATTCTTTCTCTCCAAGTGGCGTACGTGACTTGAACATGCAACAACGTGAAATCACTCATCTCGAGCCCGTATGGGACGAATCGGCGTTTGTTTTCAAAAGCTGTCATCATTAACCCAAAACAAAGAGCTCCCTCTTATCTGAACTGATGACAATTGAAATGAAACAAGTCTTGGTGGACACACATGTGTTCACAAACTACGCTTTTATCAAGAAAGATATTCGTTCCAAATTACGTTACTATTAAAACTGTATTATTAATTCTAAATTATGCTATCAAGTTATCATTAGTTCTTTTGAGATCTGATGCCTAACTAAATATGACACTTCAACAACCATTATCATTAAACATAACACATGAAAAAATTAAATATGTCAAAATTATAGGAGGATATACGTATTACAAGGCAACATCATGAAAATATATATATAGATATATATATATAATATATATATATATATATATATATATATATATATATATATATATATATATATATATATATATATATATATATATATATATATATATAATTTCTGACTCACATAGGAATTTTCCAGAGTATTAAGGAAGCGGTGGTTATATTTCAAGACTGACGCTGATAGTGTTTAGGGTCCCAATCAGAAATTGATTTCAAAGCACAACTTACCAACACAAGCCCCGTTGACTCTCTGGAACCCAGTGTTGCAGACGCATTCATAACTTCCGGGAGTACTCGTGCAGTAGGAGTTTGGCCCACACGGATTGCTGTCGCATTTATCTGGCAAAGCGAAGAAAATCATGTAAATACAAAGCAGAGAGAGAGAGAGAGAGAGAGAGAGAGAGAGAGAGAGAGAGAGAGAGAGAGAGATAGAGACTGTGATGACGTTGGTGGTGTCCATGATGTTCATATGTAATAGGCAGTACTCTCATCAAACTTGGGAAGAAAAGTAAAAATGTTGAACACCTCTGCTGTGTTCTAGTTTTCACATAATATCACAAATCAATATTTAACAGGAAGAACTTAAGCAGCAGGGTCACTGTACAAAGTTGTTCCATAACATTTCATTAATATGAGAGTGGAATCAATGCGATGACTTAACAATGGAGTCTTCAATATCACATTTTGATAGGAAGCTTTAGAGAAGCAGCGAGGGACCCCTGACAGTAATGTTACCAGAAAGAAATCTGAAAGAATTTGATCACTTGAGCACCAACTACATCAAATAAATCATCAAGGTGAGAATGCATAAGATGTTCAGCAACATTCTGCTCGCATTGCTCAAAGCCTCCTCCATAATGGCACTCTGAGCTGGCGGGCCAGGTGTCTGTCTACCCCCGTTGGGCATTCGTCCCGTTTCCATGTAGCTGCTGCCAAAAGCGAGGAAATGCAATTACTCATCTATGAAACGATCGTGAGAGTGGAAGGCTATGAGATTTCGTATCTCTCTCTCTCTCTCTCTCTCTCTCTCTCTCTCTCTCTCTCTCTCTCTCTCTCTAGGAGGGCTGCACGATTCCGCAACTTATTGAGGAGACAGTGATCCCAGGCGCTCTCAGAAAAAGGTGAGAAGAAGCCTGGAAGGAATCACTAAACTAATTGTCTTCAGATGGTTTCTATTTTAACAAAGAGAGGTGAAGGAGACTATAAGATATACCATCTAGAATTTTTTTACCTTGTATCTGATATCAACTTCCACGACTATTTAACTCAGATTAATCTTGGATTTCATTTAATATCAAATTGGTGAGCCCCATAAGAGAATTCAAAACAGATTTCACATCATAGGGGAGCCCGGAAAATATGGCTTAGCAATGTTTATGCGACAATTTTTCCAGCAAAGAATGTAAGACATCTTTCATTTGACATCAGTGTTTAGGACAGTTTCAAAAATGTCAAGCTTAGAATGGAAGTCGAGAAGGCAGGCTCTTCGTAAAAAAGAACTCGAAAAAGAAACGAAGCAAGAAACTTGCTTCTAAAGAGTTCCTCGAATGCGCAGAAAAACCTTCCTATGGTAAATTTAGGTAAATGGCGCTGTTCACGGGTCGCAACGGTCCAGGCAACCTACCACTTCTTAAATGAAGTTCTGAATGATAAAATAGCAACTGATATTTAAGGGAATACTTAGGAACGAGGATGTATGTGAAACTGCAAAATGAGTAACTTGCTCAAGAAAACGAAATAACAACTTGGCGAACTACATGTCTATGGAGCACCTCTTCTTCTTCTTCTTCTTCTTGTTACCTTCAACACAGCAGGAACAGAGGGCCGACTTGCATTCCTTCGGGAAGAAGAAGCCGTTGCAGTCTTCTGCCGTCTTGCTTTGGATGCAGTAGCCACCGTTGGCAGCGCAGGCGTCAGTCGGTTTACAATCTGCAAAGTTAGAAGGGCAATGTCTGAATCCCTCTCTCCAGTCTGCGCTAAAAGTAAAGATGAAATTATATAATAAGGAACAGGCACAAAAGAGTTTTTGTCCTGTTAAAGGAGTAAAGGCATCTGCATTCATGTTTCGCAGCTTCATAATGATGGTGATGAGATTTCTCTGTTTTCATCTCAATTACGAACATTTATCACTTTTTGACTACAGCATAGGCTACGTAACAATTTGAACAATACTGATGTGTGCAATTAATCCAATGCGAATTTACAAAGATGATTACATAGGACAAAAGAATCCACAAATAAAACAAAGAAAACTGATTAAAGACTTGTCACGTTTCATGGAGGGCAAACGCCAGTCTTATGAAGTGTGGATGATACAAACTTCTTTCTTATCATTTCTAACTTTCCACTGAGCATCATTCATTTTTACTTGCGTGTCCTCTTCATCTCTCCAGAGATGAAGAGATGTGACAGCTGACCAAACTCACAAGGAAATGAGAGGAACTCACTTTTTTTGTTCGCAGGCACAGGCGCAGCTTCATTCACAGCTTTTACCCCAAAATGAACAGGTTGTTTCTCGAAACGGTGGAGTCCGGCATTCTGTACGACACAAGAAAAATCGACACAGAAAAGTATGAAATGATAACGAAGTTCTGAATAAAATTCAGCATGTGTATAACTTGAAGTCAATTATAGCAGCATTTACTGACTTATTCATGAGAAGAATCATCAGCTTGTGGGAAACCCCTATCTCAAATTTACAAAGAAGACACTTGTCCTGGAGAGGGGGAAGGTTTTCGATGCGTGAAACATTTCATGATAATAAAACACTGTTGTATAAAGGCCTCAGACTCAAACAATAAAACCTGTTAGTTGAAATAACTCCAATTCAGCCTGACAAAGTTAATCGCAATATTACCTCGAGTGCGGAGACGTGGCATTGCACGAAGGCGAGGAGGAAGCCGAAGAGAACTAATGTTGTCTTCATGATCACGTCAGGCAGAGAAAGAGAGAGAGAGAGAGACACTGAGGCAAATTCACACTAGGGTGGTCCTCTGAGTTCTGAGTGGCGATTAAAACTGTTCCCACCTTTCACTGGTGCTCGCAGACTTGGCCAGGTGGCACTCAATGGCATGTGCTGCTCACAGACAACAACACCTGCGCTCGATTCCGTTGATGGCAGGCCACCGAGAACTAAGATTTGCATTTGATTTCTCTAAACTTTTTAATCAAGAAAGATGGGAACTAAATTCGTAGATGGAATTCTAATATCGAAATTTCTCTCTTAATCATGACGAGAGGAAAACTGTGTTCCGACTGAAACGTTTGAAATTGAACACGAGCTCAAAAACGTGTTCACCAGACACTGTGAATGAGACAAAATATAAATCTATTCACAAACAAGTTTATTTAAAAATTCGTCAAGCTAACATACTCTTCCCAATTCATGAAGTTTAATAAGACTCACTTCAAATGCCATTTTTTGTTCAAATCAAACCTTTTCTCTCCACTAGATTCCACTTGAATTGCATGCTATTTGAATAATAATAATAATAATAATAATAATAATAATAATAATAATAATAATAATAATAATAATAATAATAAAGCAATCTTCCCAAGAACCTTATTAACACTGAAAATGATCGCTTAACAAAAAAAGTAATCTAAAATTATTAATATACTCCATTGCAATCGAATGCATTTAAAAAAGAACTTTCTGATCTTGGTATCATGCTCAAAAAATAATAATAATAATAACAATAATAATAATAGGTAACACTACCATATTTGATAATTGATCAACCTGAATTCTCACTCTATTTATCTTTGTATTTAACAAATGAACTTTTATTATTTGCTGAACAAATAAACTATATATATATATATATATATATATATATATATATATATATATATATATATATATATATATATATATATATATATATATATATATATTTTTTTTTTTTTTTTTTTTTTTTTTTTTTTGTTCAGCAAATAATAAAAGTGAGAAGTCAGGTAGATCAATTATCAAATATAGTAGTGTTACCTATTATTATTATTATTATTATTATTATTATTATTATTATTATTATTATTATTATTATTATTATTATTATTATTATTATTATTTTATTTTATTTGTGTTTTTTTTGTGCATGACACCAATATCACAAGGTTCTTTTCAAATGCATTCGATCCCAATGGAGTCTATTAAAAATGTTTGGATGAATGTTTTATTACGCGATGATTTTCAGCGTTAATAAGATTCATGTGAAGATTGGTTCTTATGCCTCCAAAATGACTGGGCGGATAGAATGACGAACAGACAGACACAATTTACTGGACCTGAAGAACAATGGGACGGAAAGTCAAGGCATTGTATGTATCATGCATAACAACGTCCATATGTATTATTATTATTATTATTATTATTATTATTATTATTATTATTATTATTATTATTATTATTCAAACAGCATGCAATTCAAGTGGAATCCTAGTGGAGAGAAAAGGTGTGATTTGAACAATAAGTGGCATTTAAAGTGAGTCTTATCAGACTTCATGAACTGATAGGAGTAAGTGAACCTGACGACTTTGTAAATGAACTTATTCGTGAATAGATTTATATTTTGTTTCATTCACGGTGTCTGGTAAAGGTGCTTTTGAGAATTCCACCTTCGAATTTAGTTCCAGTTTATCTTTGTCAAAAGGTTTAGAGAAATCAAATGCAAATCTTACTTCTCGGTGGCCTGCCATTAATGGAATTGAGCGCAGGTGTTGTTATATATATATATATATATATATATATATATATATATATATATATATATATATATATATATATATATATATATATATTGTAAAGATTAGCGCCAAAATACGCAATGAAAGCGCCCGCCTTTCTGCTTTTCCTCGGCCGATAGATAGGCCTCTGTCTATTTTGAACCTGTGAGAGGTAGTGGATTCTGGTTCGGGGTAGTTTCAACCAGTGGAAGTGGGTTATAAGAGACGCTCAAAGATTTAATTCTCGCCTGGGGCAAATAAACTGGCTGGCGCTGTTCTCTTTGATACAGAGGCGTGAAGCAGTCAGGACTTCCCCCCCCCCTACCCCTGTCCAGAAGCAATAAAAGGTCAGGGCGCAAGAAGCTCGGTCTTCACACACAGTCGGAAGTTTAAGCCGAGAGGTCACGAGTGCAGACCTCGCCCCCCGCCCTTCCTTCCCTCGTCGCCACGTGAAAGTTAACTGCCCTTTGCTCCGTACCCCCACCCACGTGGCCATCAAAGATTGCAAGTGGGGATTGCAAGTCCCAAAAGCGAGCAGAAACTCAACTGCGGCCTTTCATCATCACAAGGGCGCCCATTTTCCGCCCCAACCTACTACTTGAAAGCAGTTCCTTGGTGAGGGAGGCCCTTTGTCGACGCACACACGTGGACCCTGGCAGAAGATGCCGCTGGACGCCGACGTCAGCCTTAAGCCTCTACAATGTGGTAAAGTACCTAGAACGAGTTGCTTAGTCACGTTACTTCGCCCTTGTGCATTTATTAAACTTTTGGGCCTATAACTTGGTAAACCCTGATGCTTCTTGGTTCAATCCCGGCCCACGTGTTCACTGCCTCCTTGCTCTGAGTCACAAGTAACGCCTCGGGGAAGTCCTTGGTGCCCTCAGCGCACACCCGAGTAATTCATTCCCCAGCGCACACCCGAGTAATTCATTCCCCAAAGTCTAGCATTAGATTTGTAACCTGGGTCCTCATATCGTTTCAGATGGATGATCGTAGCAGAATTCTCCTTGGCCCGTGTTCCTGGCATTCCCAAGCTCCCCCCCAACCCCCTTCGGGAGGACTTCTGCAGCAGCAATTTAACGTGTTTCAGTTCATTTTCCCTTTGATCTTGTGTGTCATGAGAATATACCTATTTTTGTATCCACGTGTTTCACGCACTTCCCTTTGAGAAAGAGCCCTCCGCTCCTTGTACCACTCCTTTTAGTTTGTGTTTTTATATGTCCTGGTTATCTTGCAAGGCCATTTTAGAGTAAAGTAATAAATGTGGAGTCATAAGAACCACCTGCACCAGGAAACATATAAAAATATATATACAGTACAGTATATATATATATATATATATATATATATATATATATATATATATATATATACATTATATATATATATATATATATATATATATATATATATATATATATATATATATATATATATATTATACATATACATATATATATATCAGATTGCAAATACAATATTCAGTATTAAAATCAGGTTTGTTGAGACATCACTAAACCCTGTGTTCATTCGAAGCTTATCGAACGCAAATACCGGAGTGTGATATGACTAATGAGCTGTAATGGAGGGTAAGAAAAATCAAAGGTCAAAGATTTCTGAAATTTAGTCTTACTTCATACTGAGCGAAAAATCATTCCAAAATTGAACGCCAATATCTCTTTTCTATTAAGACAGAGGATAATTTATGAATCTTAAACCCCTGTGTTTGAATTTAAAGCAGTGTTCCTTCATAGAATTTCAGTTATTATTATTATTATTATTACTATTATTATTATTATTATTATTATTATTATTATTATTATTATTATTACTGGAGAAGCAAATCCACAGTTATGTATATGTACATCTAATTAAAGATAAATCAATATAAATAGCTTTCGGGAACTTGTTCGGTTCCCCGTTCCAAGCTGCCTATATTGATTTATCTTTAAATATATGTATGTATACATAACTGTGGATTTGCTTCTCCATTTTAAGACTCGTGCTACTATGAGTATTTTTTAATTATTATTATTATTATTATTATTATTATTATTATTATTATTATTATTATTATTATTATTATTATTATTGAAAATGCTGAATATTATTCAGAGTATGTCCTCCATTCATTGGAACAATCCCAAAGGACCCACTGACTTGAAATTCTTTCTTGCAAAGGACACAATCAATTCGTGACTATCCACGAAGAGAAAGAGCAACGCTTGATGGATGACTCCCTCACACCGTCGAACATTTGCCTTTTCTGGAATAATTCTGATTCACTCCACGACAGATGTCTTGACTAATCATGAGCTCAGCTCGTGATAATGCCTCACCCTTGCGAGGGCAATTTTGGTGCCTCACCCTTGTGAGGGCAATTTTGGTGCCTCACCCTTGTGAGGGCAATTTTGGTGCCTCAGCCTTGTGAGGGCAATTTTGGTGCCTCACCCTTGCGAGGGCAATTTTGGTGCCTCACCCTTGCGAGGGCAATTTTGGTGCCTCACCCTTGCGAGGGCAATTTTGGTGCCTCACCCTTGTGAGGGCAATTTTGGTGCCTCACCCTTGTGAGGGCAATTTTGGTGCCTC
>JANJGK010003566.1:25000-47500 GCA_039081455.1 Macrobrachium rosenbergii | reverse complement strand
TTCACTAATTATATCAGAAGATGAAAGATGTACAAGAACTATCAATGGAGATCCGTGGCATGATTCAAGAATTGTGTTACACAAAGTATCGCAAAGTACTCAAACAAAGTGCCACAACTACAAATCTTTATGCACTGAGCCTTTCTAGGCTAACGAGCAAAATGGAGTTCGGAGAGAACCCAAAGATGCACAATAAGGGGTACAATGAGCGAAATCGTATGCACTGTTGATTGTCTGGATATCTCGACCGGGTATGCAGGAGGGTGGCCCTGTTGACCTGCAGTTGATCTCACACAACAGGGACACACAGTCACGGATCTACAAGGGCAGGAGAGGTGAAAACACATACGAATGGACTCGAGTATAATGAAAATGAACTCACATATAGGCTAATTAGCTAAGCACTGTGTACGTAATAATTAAAATCTATAGGCAATAAACAAATATGCGAATGAGACTAAAACAAGTCACTACTGATCACAATTCCACCATGATCAAAAATCACATGCCTCTCTGAAGGAGAGGGACAGGATACGTTCATAGGTATTTGGGAGAACAGGTATGTAAACACATTTAGGATAGTTAAGTGGCCGACAAACAACTTCCCATCACATACCTTAGGTCCGTGGTCAAGACGTGAGAATCGTAGAGCCAAGTTTCTGCTGTAAGGTGTCATTGGAAGCGTTGCCACTCAAGGTTCCCCAACAGAGGAGAAGTACGACAAAGGTAGGGGTGCTGGGGGGCTAACAGGACAGCAGAGGGTAGAAGTGAGTAGCTGAATACATGAATCTTCAGCATAGCAGCATAGGAATCCTTCAAGTAGGACTCGGGCGAAGTCTCTCAGTAACTTCTAGACAAGAGGACGTCGTCAGGTAATTCAGCAGGGGTGACATCTGTGGGGGGCTGCTAGCATCAGTGTCCAGTGGCGTGAAGTCAGGAGAGCAGACTAGCAGAGTCGTGTAAGGTTTGACTAGCGGGTGTGTTGAGTGCCAGGAGGATGGCGTCGTAGCGTGGCATTGTAGAGGTGGCTAGTGCAGGGTATACTAGTAGTGTGTCCTCAGAAGAAGGCTGGGCAGAGTGTCTACAAGTAAGGAGACACCTGAAGGAGGACTAGCATAAACTATACTAGTGGTGTGGCTCCTGAAGAGGGACTACCGCAGTTTACACTAGCAGTGTGATGTCTGGAAGGTGACTAGCAAAAAAAGGGTCTGTTGGAGCCAGTATATGTAACAAGATTGGTGCAAAATACAAATGTATTTTGACACTTCTGACAGCTTCTTCTCAATGGTTCCTCCATTTCCCTCCTTGTATAGTGTGTTGTTAATCTGACTAGGTGCCTGAAAAGGTCATTGTCTGGCAGTCAGATAAGGGTTCGAGAGAAGAAGTATCAATGGGTCAGACAGTTAGATGGGAGAGTCGAGGGATTTTGTAAGCAGGGATGCAGGTGTTAGTAGAAGGAGCCGCAGGTGCGGGTCAGGTCAAGAAAGGCGACCCTTAATGGCATCGCCGGTAGTTTGGAAGGAGGGGAAACTCAGAAGAATGTGAAGGGGCACATGTGACTGAGGAACTGAGAACAATAGTAACAATAGAAGGAACTCTCAAAGGGGGCGTGCTACTTGCAAGTGGCTGTAAGAAATGCCACCTTAGGGGCGCATTTACTAGGGTCAGGTCAGATTCAGTGATTACTCGTGGTAGGTTCCTGGACTTTGTTTCTCATTAGACAACTGCACCGGCTTACCTGAGCCTGGGAAAAAATGGGAACGCTTTGGTGTGAAAACATCAAAACAGCCAGGGTTTCTTTTGAAATGTACGTCAATTCATATTCGGCAGATAAATATTCTGATTTACTAATTTTCGCAAAATCAAGAGGGAAAATCACAACAAACGTAGAAGTCGTTTGTGACTATATTATATATATATATATATATATATATATATATATATATATATATATATATATATATATATATATATATATATATATCACGAAGGAAGCAGTAGGGAAAGGCATCCTCATCATCTACAGTTTATTTTCAATGCCGACGTTTCGCGACGAATTCCAAGTCGCATTTTCAAGGCTATAAAATATAATATAATTTGCGAACATCAATAACAAATTAATGCAATGACAACAGCTCTTTCTGTAGTAAAAATATTTAAAAACAAAACACATTCCAATAAGTAAAAGGAGTTCACTAAAATCTTAAAACAACCTACCTATATGAAGGAAAGAACAAGACTAATATAAATAAGTAAAAACAGAGTGAGGAAAACCAGTTGTCCAAACTAGGCTATAAACAATTTCACTGAGGACGATTGAGTATTTAACGACGGTACAGTCTTCTTGATAATTATGGATTCTAGGATGGTTAAGTCGTTGTTGTTCTGCACTTGGCCTAAGATGGAAAAATCCTTGCTGTCAATATAAGTTTTACATAATTTTGAATGATTCCGTATATTTGATTGCTCAGGATTAGATAACCTGCTACCTGTTCTATGACTTATGCCCCTGTGGGAATCTATGCGGACCTTCAACAGCCTCCTCGTGCATCCCACGTATATCCCGTGATCACATCCCGGGCAAGTATACTTGTAAACAACGCTGGACGAAAGCAGAGGACTGAGCCGGTCTTTGACTCTGAACAGAGACCCTATTGTTAAGGGATTTTTTTGGGATGATTTTCAGGTTTAAGGCTGGAAAACTTTTTTGAATAATGGCTGTGCATTTTTTCCTAAAAGTATCATCATGCACGAAAGGGAAACTTGCGTACATCTTCAGTTTCGGCACAGTCGATTCAGGTGTTGCCGGAGTCATTTTCTGTAGTAGCAGTTTATTTAGGGATCTGAAAAAGAGTCGTGATGGAAAACAATTATTATTGAAATATTTCAGTACAAAGGATATCTCATCGTGGAAACTCATCCAATTTGACGAGTGGGTATAAGCCCTATGGAGGAGGGTTAAAATAGAGTTCAGTTTAAAATTAAAGAAACACGAACTATAAAAATTCATTCCCAAACCAGTAAATGTATTTTTTCTATACACACCTGTGTAAAAACCTGAGTCACCTCTGGAAATAATAAGATCAAGGAAGGGGAGTTTGTTATTTACCTCCTTCTCCATCGTGAACCTTATGTTTGGATGTTGTCGGTTGACGAACTCCAGAAAGGACTCTGCATGACATTCATGGCGAAATAGGGAGAACGTGTCGTCAACATATCTTCGATAAAATAGAGGGCGGAACCTAATGGGACATTCGTCTATTATGCGCTCCTCCAGGGAGCACATGAAGATGTTAGCAAAAATTGGACCAAGTGGTGATCCCATGGCCATCCCTTCAGTTTGTTTATACAAAATGCCATTGAAGACAAAGGTCGTGTCCAGCACGGCCAACTCTAAAAGTTGTTTAAAAAATGTTCTACTAAAGTTATTAAAAATAGCATCTTCATCAGTAAAAAGTTTGCTTAATATTATCTCAATAGTCTCCCCCACCGGGACATTTGTAAATAAAGATTCCACGTCTAAGCTTACCATATATAAGTCTGAGTCTTGCCTGAGAATGTCCTCTTTAAACTTAGTGGAATTGGTTATCAGAAGATTGTTTTTTGTTAAGGGTTCTAACAAGGGAACAAGAAATTTGGCTAATTTATAATGTGGCGTATTCTGTGAGGAGAGGATTGGGCGTAAAGGGACTCCTTCTTTGTGGATCTTGGGGAGACCATATAAAACCCCATATGATGAACCAGTGGAAAACAAGTCTTGGTAAGTATTATCATTAACAACGTTATTTTGTTTGAGTGTTCTTAAAAATCTGTTAATTTTATCCTCTGCTCTAAAAATATTATAATAGTCAGGTACGCCTATTCTTTCGAATTTTGTTCGATCATTCAAAATATCCTCCATTTTATTTACGTATTCATTTTTGTCTAAAATGACAAGACCCTTACCTTTATCGGGTTTTATTAATATGATGTCCTCCTCTTTCGCCAGGTTCTTTAAAATATTGAAGTCGTCCTTGTTGAAAAAGGGAGTCCACCTCGCCTTTAAATTGTTAAATGCGCGATGTGCCAAGGACGAAATCTGGGACTGCAGCATACTCAAATCGGTGTCGAAAGGCAAAGTCTTAATACGGTGAAAGAGCGATTCAATTGGTAAAAAGAACTGTTGGTAGTTAGGTTTGAAATTAGGCAAACAAAAATCTAAACCCAAGGACAGCAAGAATTCTTCCCTCTTTGACAGAATCCTTTTTGAGAAGTTAAAAACAGTGCACAAACTTTTGCAAAACTTAGGAACAACAACACTCAACCTTTCCAATTTCCTATTGTGTCTATCAATTACATCCTTTTTAAAATTAAATACAGTTTTGTTAAAAAGACCAATAAAAATAATCTTGTCTAACAATGACAGGGAATTATGAACATTTGTTTTATGGAAGTTAACTAAGTTTCTTAACCGTTCTAAACTCTTGTGCTTACTTGTGATTTCTAATTCAAGAAGACGTCTTGTTGCATCAGCATAAAACTCGGAATGATATAACGAAGACTTATACACTTTAAACCTAACAAAGTTTGGAATGAAAATTGTTAATTCCTCTTGATCTAAGACGAAGAAGGAAGAGAATTGCGAAGAAAAAGCCGCTGACATCCATTCTGGTTCGCACAGCCCGATGCAAAGTTCCCAATATCTACATATAAGGGCCGGAGCTGAAGCTCGAAGTATACATCACTGCTTCCTTCGTGATGTATACTTCGAGCTTCTTTGTATATATATACAAAGAAAAAATCCAAGAAGGAAGGAAAAACATTGGCGTACTGCAATGCTTCTATTTCCTGCGTGGAATCTGTCTTTTTATATTCATCACGTTCCATATTTTCGTGATTCAGTTAGACATATATAAATGCATATATATACTGTATATGTATATATACTGTATATGTATATATATATATATATATATATATATATATATATATATATATATATATATATATATATATATATATATATACATATGTATGTATGCATATTGAAGTATATGGCAGATGATATAGGTATTAGCACATCTAGCCAAATACTTAGGAAACACCCAAAACAAACATTAAAAGATCCCACAGAGAGTACAAACAATCTTAAAAATGGTCTTTGGTAATATTTCCAAAGACATTGAAACTCATCCTTTTAGCGAAAAGACTATAAAATTTACATCGTCAGAAAAGCCAGATCCCAGTGTCCAGGCCAAACACTTATCACATATCTAATTGTTAACAATGACTTTAGTTTCCTCATTTTGCAAAGCAGAACGATGGAAGCACGCTGCAAGCGATAGATCGGACATTTATATACACACAGGAAGCAACGCCTGAGCAACACCAAAATGGAATCTAATCGTGCAAATATTCCTCTGAAAATCTGAGGCCATTGTTGCAATCACTGACTGACACTGACTTTAGTGGGAGAATTCTATTTGGGTCAAACAGACATAAGTTGATAGTTTCCTTGAAATAAGTGACTTATGAATCTCAGTAACTCAGTTAATTAGGGAGGGTGTAAATGAACCTTTATTCTCACAGCCAAGTCGGGTACAAATCGACGACTTGGTGGCAGTTCCAACCTGTGCGTCTTCATACGACTATCAAGCATTTCCTTAAGAAGGTTAGTTCCTCGCTTACGGTCGCTCACTTGTTTTCAGCATGTTCGCAATATGTATATGATACGTGGCCGACGTGTATTTGACATGTTTTAAAGCAATATGGACGAGCCCTTATTGAAACAAGCTTCTATGTATGGTCATATTGATAAGATAAAAATAAAGATTCGTTACTCATTTGCGGACGCTGACTTGTTGTCAACTTGTTTGTGATGTGTACGTTATAAGTTGCCGACATGTACTTGACACGTTTCACTGTAAGGTTGCTGAAGTGAAAATAGTTTTTTCGAGACTCTTCCTGTGCTTTTCCCAGTGACAGAGAACTGGATGAGATTGGACCAACAACGTTTCTTAAAATAAGGATTTGTCTGACTCTTTGGTGGAATGAAGGATGCAGTCAAACCTAAATTGGCAAGCTTCTTTCCAGTTTATATTTTCATTTTGACTTGTATCCTCTCTGTGTTATTCACTAATTCATTCTTTATTCATTTGCCAAATAATTGCCGCGGGACCGGAAATACCTTGCGACTGTTCTCTTGAATAAAATAGTGTGTTGTTGAAAAACGTTGCATACGGATTTAATGCCCTTATGAAAAAACATTCCCGTGCAACTTCTCGAAAACCAATAATTTGATGCATGTGCAGTCAGTCGCGTTCGAGAATTGTTTCTCGGTAAAAACGGATTTAAATCGAATGTTGATGATTTTGGGGAGAGAGAGAGAGAGAGAGAGAGAGAGAGAGAGAGAGAGAGAGAGAGAGAGAGAGAGAGAGAGAGAGAGAGAGAAGGGTTTCAATTCTATTTTAGCAAATAATTTCATGGCAAATAAAATAGAATGAATAAAAATTGAAATGGGAAGAATAAGAAAAAAATAAAAATATATAAGCTGAAATAAATTAAAATTAAAGATAAAAATTAAGAAAATAATCATTTCATTTTTTCCAAGATTTTAGTGATGGATATCTTACATTCCTCGCCAATAATTTAATGTTCAATATAATCAAGTGAGTAAAGGAAAAAAAAATAGTATAAATAAAAATCTAAAACTGGTCAAAATGAAGGTAAATAAAATAAAAATATTAAATATATAAAAATAATAGTTATGGAAAGAGAAACTGATAAATAAAAACATAAATATAAAAGGAAATAGAAATGAAAACAGAAATGGAGATAATTATAATTAAAAATCATTAAAAAAAAGAGTAAAATTAATAACAACAATAATAATAACGAATGACGGTAAGAATCGTTTCCGTCTCACAAATATCAACCGGTTCACAAAGAACAAGATGCTTGAGTCAAGCAAAAGAGTCAAGCAAAAGGTATTTCTTTCACTGTTGGAAATTGCGTCCGTTCACGCAGTGTTCGATAAAAGGTGTTTTAGGAACAATAATGTGATGCGTTTGTTCACAGCATATTCTCCCCTCGTCAGAGCTGAAGGCTGAGTCGCAATACAGGAAACCACACATGATTATTCGGCAATTATATCGGAAGGGGGCTGGGTGAGGAGGGGGGGGGGTGTCGTAACGGCAGTCTGTCAGGCGATTTAGGCTTTCGCAACTTCAGGAAGCGAATTAGACGCCCCACAAAGTCCGGAGGTTAAATTTGCTTCAATACTTTGGTAAAGATTGTGAATGTTTCATTAATGGGAAACAGGTGGGGTGGTTTTGTGAACTTTTTGTAAAAGCCTACTGTTCTGTGTAAATCTACACACACACGGGTCTATGTATAAGTATATGTGTATAAATATATATATATATATATATATTGAAACCAGGCTGTTTCGCCGTGTTTCGTACTCAAAAATTGATGATTTCAATAAATTTCCGGAACATTTCACTCGTGAAATCCCTGGTCTCAAAGACTTGCTGTAACACACACACATGAGTGCACGCATACACACACACACATACAATATGTGTGTATATATATATATATATATATATATATATATATATATATATATATATACATATATATATATATATATATATATATATATATATATATATATATATATATATATATATATATATATATATATATATATATATATATATATATATATATATATATATATATATATATAGTCACGATGCGTATCAAGTACCTGGTTATTACACAACTAATCTCAAATTTCAAAAATATACCTCACTTCAGCCAGATACCTGAACTCTCAAAACATTAATTATTATGACTGAGTACTCTAAAGGTAACAGTGATCCCTTAAGAAAAAACTTATTTATCAGTCACTTAAAAAATCAAACTAAGTCTATCAGAATATGTGTGAGGTATCAAAAATTAAACTAGAAATATTCTAGAGTAGAAGGGCATCACTCCATCAAAAAACTCTAACTGTCTCCCTGGTCTTAATTCACTTTAGCAAAACTAAAAGAACAAAACATGTTTATCACTTTGCCTTATGCACACACAATCAATCCTATTCACTGGTGATCAATAAATGAAACACTTTTTCTAAAAATGTTAAATACAAAAATTTATTATTAAATTCAAAGTTTATAATTAGAATTCACAATTAATTAGAATTCACAATCTGAAAAAAATTATTATTACTCGAAAATAACATAACACTTAATCAATTCTTGAATTAAATTAGGAAACAAAATAATTCACAAAAACTTTATCAGGAATTTAAATTAATCAAGCAAAATTTAAACTATCAAGAATTACTCAAGATTTAAAAAGAAAAACTCTTAAAAAATGAAATCAAGTATGCAATGTTAAATTATACCGAGAAATATTTAAAATGCTATGTAAATAAATGTTACATCACAACATAAAAAATGTGAAAATATAAAGAGATTGTAAATAGAAAAACACACAAAAATACACATAAGATATATCAATAATGATTTCACTCGGTCAAAAATTTCCTAACTTATCATACCATGGTATTAATAAGTAAAATTCACGTTACCTTACACAAACTTGTGAAAACCTCTGTAAATCACTTGCTGCAGCTGCGTAACACCAAAACACACTTTTTTACCAGGCGCCATTACGAACTAAATAACTTTGCTAAATTCAGATCTCAAAAGTTAATGTTAATATGTGACCACAAAATACTACGTTAAAAGTGATCTCTTCCTAAGAATGAGAGAGAGGGAACTAATTCGACTGGTCTCAGAAATCAGAATGAAATAGATTTTAGGATTCAAGTAATACGTGAAACAATTACATGATGTCATTAAAGCATTTTGGGTACGAGATATAAAAGGGAAGTTCTAGAAGCAGGGAGGTGACGTCACTAAAGCATTTTGGGTGCGAGATACAATGGAGAGGCTTCTAGAAGGAAAATGACGTCATCCCAGCAAAATGTTTTGAACGCAATCTTACAAAACATGACGTAACTGATCAAGACACGTATTCTTTTTCTCAAAGTGGCATACGTGACTCAAACATGTAACAACGTGAAATCACTCGTCTTGAGCCCGTATGGGACGAATCACATTTGTTATCCCAAACCTGTCATCACTAACCCAAAACAAAGCGTCCCTCTTATCTCAACTGATGACAATTGAAATGAAACAAGCCCTTCCTGGACACACACACACACACACGTGTTCAAATACTACGCTTTTAACAAGAAAGATATTATTCGTTCTACGTTACTATTAAAATTATATTAACAATTCTAAATTACGCTATCAAGTTATTCAATCATTAGTTCTTTTGAGATCTGATGCCAAACTAAATAGGACATTTCAACAATCATTATCATTAAACATAACACATGAAAAAAGTAGCACATATGTCTGAATTATAGAAGGATATATGTATTACATGGCAACATCATGAAATTCCTCCCCCCAGAAGATTACTTATCCCGGGTTTGAATCCAACGATTCACAACAGGATAAAAAATCTACTATGACATTATCTTTTCCTGATATGTGTTTAACACTTACATTATACGGTTGTAGGCATAAAGACCACCTGGTCAGTCTCATATTATTATTTTTCATCTTATTGATGAATGAGATTGGGTTGTGATCCGACAATACTAAAATTTCTTCATTCCTAGGTCGGTTCACATACACTTCAAACTTTTTCAATGCTGTGATTAATGCTAATGTTTCTTTTTTGATTGTTGAGTAAGTTTTCTGGTGCTTTTTCAACTTTGAAGACATGAAACATACTGGACGGAAGATTTTGTTGTCATCTTCTTGAAGAAGAACAGCTCCAGTTCCACAGTCGGATGCATCAACTTGTATCACGAACTTTTTATTGAAGTCTGGAGCTTGAAGCACTGGTCTTGAAGTTAATATGGCTTTAACCTTCTCAAATGATTCTTGACATTCTGGAGTCCAAACAAACTTTCTTTTAGGACTGGTTAAGTCAGTTAAGGGAGCTACTACGGCTGAGAAATTTGGACAGAATCGGCGATAAAATCCAGCCATGCCCAAAAATCCTTGTAGCATTGGGGTAGCCTTACGGATACCTTCTACATTAGCATCAATAGGACCGAGAAGGCCTTTTCCAACTTCAAATCCTAGATACTGTACAGTTGCCTTTCCAAACTCACTTTTTTGTAAGTTGATTGTTAGTCCTGCTTCCCAAAGTTTCTTGAACACTTTCCTTAATATCTTCAGATGTTCTTCCCATGTATTAGAATAAATCACAATGTCATCAAGGTATACACCTACTCCTTCTATTGATCCTAGTAGTTGATTCATCACTCGCTGGAATGTTGCAGGTGCAGTCATCAGACCAAACGGCAAAACAGTGTATTGATACTGTCCAAAAGGAGTAATGAAAGCTGACAGCAACTTAGCATTCTCATCTATGGGAATTTGATAATATCCTTTCAACAATTCTATCTTGGAAACAAATTTGGCTTGCCCAATGTTATCAAGTAATTGATCAATAAGAGGCAAGGGATAATTGTCAGCCACACTGATGGAATTAAGTTTCCTATAATCAGTATACATCCTAAATGAGACATCTGGTTTCTTCACTAACACACAAGGTGTAGGATGGTTGATTGTGTGTGATGTATGTTGTCAGGAGGAGAGCGGAATTGGCGCCAATGTTTCCCGCGCGTCTGCACCTTACTTGCAGTCACGCCTCTGTACAGATTGGACGTGTAATAAAGCACTGGAGTGTCCCACTGGTTTCCTTCTGCCTCTAACATGGCGCAGTGAGTAGGATGTTGTAAAAGGATAAGGATGTCTACACCAGGGAGACCGTCTTTCACGACAAGGAGGGCACGATGATCCTCCAGGGGTGCCCACAGTACTCCCGTTGGAGTGGCGCCAAGATCACCAGCTCTTCAGCATGTGGTTGCCGAAGGGCGAGATGCGTTGCAAGCCCTTAATGACTGCTTGGCTACAATGGCGAGTGGCTTGTGTCTACAGAGCAGTCCAAGGGCCCCAGCCCCACCACTACCAGAGAAGTGTGCTTTGGAAATGTCGTCGGCCTCCTTCAGGACTTGGAAACGGTCCATGACACAGTGGCTTAGGCTATATAAGCTTCAACCAACGGATGCAGTTCAACACATTAGGCTTCACTGCACCCAGAGTTGCAACGTACACTGGATGCCAGGTATAGTGATGCACAGTGGGCTAATTTGTCTCCAGAAGGGGCTTTGGATGCTATAGGGGCCATGGTTCTGCGTGCTTCGAACCAGGCCGTGAATTGGGCTGAGTTTTTTGTGTATATGCAAGGACGTGAGGAGTCAATTAGTGAATATTTTGCAAAGTGCTCTCAAAAAGCCATGGATTGTGGCTTCCAGTGTCCTAGCTGTCATAGCGATTTGTCCGAATATATGCTTATTAGGAAGCTTATGGTAGGTCTAAGGGATGAGATATTGAAAAGAGACCTCCATAGGTCGTGTGATTCCATTTGTAGTGTAGATGCCTTAAGGGCAGTATGTGCGACATATGAGGCAGCCCGCAAAGATGCTTCCATGCCCCAGCATGACACATGGCATCAAGAGCCACGTGCGGCCGATGTGGAGACAGACCCCAGCCCCCCTGAGTGTGCAGCGGTGAATAGTGGTGAGAGGTCCTCAGTTTCCATCAATGCTCGTATGTGTGGGAACTGTGGAGTGCAGCATGAGCCAAGGAAGGTCTTGTGCCCGGCGAGAAATAGTGTTTGTCATGGCTGTCAAAAAATTGGCCACTTGAAACGGTTCTGTTGGAGCAAGAAGAAGATGGTGAGTGATGCCCCTGCTTCGTCAGTAACACTGGGAGCGGTCACCGCTGGGGTACAACCCAGTGTGCAGCCTACTATACAAGTGATAGTGTCCTCATCAGTGCATGGGCCTAGGCCTAAGGGTCACAAGCCTGTACGGGCTGTGGTAGACACGGGGGCCCAAGTGGGTGCTGCAGGCCCCACTTTGCTGTCGACCCTCATTGAAAGACCTGCCCTTTCACAAAACCGCAGGGGCCTACGTGATGTTGCCAATGTTCGATTGGAGTGTATGGGGACTGCCCCTCTTCGCATTCAGTACGGTGCCAGGACAACCGTCCAAGAAGTGTATTTTATCAAGTCTGCAAGGTCTTGCTTCCTTTCATTGGCTGCTTGTAAGGACCTTGGCCTCGTGCCCCAGTCCTTTCCCCACCACCTACCAGTGTCAGCGAGCCTCGCACTGGAGCATGAGGTCCCCACACCCATTGGGCCATCCCTGCCCAAGCCCTCATCCATGCCCTTTCCACCAGTGGAGGAGAACGTCCCAAAGTTGGAGCAGTAGCTCTTGCGCCATTTTTCATCATCAACTTTCAAAACAGAGAGGGCGCCCCTCCCAGTCATGGAGGGCAAGCCGCACCATATTCACCTACTGCCGGGGGCAACCCCCTATGCATGCCACACCCCAGCATCAGTGCCAAAGCATTGGGAGTCAGAAGTGAAGAAGCAGTTGGACCAGGACATCAAGAAGGGCATCATTGAGGAGGTACCCACTGGTGAAGCAACAGAATGGTGTGCGAGGATGGTCATTGTTGCCAAGAAGTCAGGTCAGCCCCGCCGCACTGTGGACTTTCAACGCCTTAATGCCTCCTGCAGGAGAGAGACGCATCACACCCCTGCTCCTTTCGACATGATCTCTGGGGTGCCTTTACATTCCTTCAAGACAGTGGCAGATGCGCATTGGGGCTTCCACCAGGTGGAGTTAGATGAAGAGAGCCACAGACTCACAACCTTTATCACACCCTGGGGGCGTTACCGGTACAGAAGAACACCCATGGGACACTGTTCAGCTTCAGATGCCTACACCAAGAGGTTTGATGACGCCATCAAGGACATCCCCCAAAAACACAAATGTGTGGACGATACTCTTCTGTATGACAACAGCGTCGAGGAGGCCTTCTGGCACACCTATAATTTCTTGGACACATGTGCTAAAAAGGGCATAACCCTCAAGCCAGAGAAATTCAGTTTCTGCCGAAGAGAAGTGAACTTCGTCGGATTCCAGCTGGGATGGGATTCCTACAGGCCCACAGAGGAGAGTCTAGCTGCCATACGGAGATTCCCTATGCCAGACAACCCCTCTGTCACTGACATCAGGTCATGGTATGGCTTTGTCAACCAGTTGGCACCCTTCCTCGCCACTGCCCCGCTGATGGAACCTGCTCCACCTCGTCCAAAAAGGCGCACAGTGCAACCCTCATGGATGGGCGAGTATGTCATGGGTGATATCGAGCGTTAACCCATGCTTGTGCTTGTGTCACCTTGTACAATTACATTTTGTTGTCCCTTATGCTCATTTTATCTTTTGTTTTCAGTAAGCTGAACTGGATAGAAATTCTGTTGTGCAAACATATTTTATGCATGTACTATATATTGTTGCCATGCATGTCCTTGTATGTTGTGACACTCAGTGTTAACCATTGCTTTTGTCCTATGGGATCTTCCTTTTACAGCTTTCTTTGTCTATATATATGCATTTAATACATGTTTACTTATTATTTTCACTTAATATTTTGCCATTCTGCCATGCCATAATCTTAGGGGGGGGATGTAGGATGGTTGATGGTGTGTGATGTATGTTGTCAGGAGGAGAGCGGAATTGGCGCCAATGTTTCCCGCGCGTCTGTACCTTACTTGCAGTCACGCCTCTGAACAGATTGGACGTGTAATAAAGCACTGGAGTGTCCCACTGGTTTCCTTCTGCCTCTAACACAAGGAGAACTATAATGACTTGAACTGGGTTCTGCTAATCCATGCTGCAACAAATATTCAACTTCTTTCTTCAAAGCATCTCGATGAAAAGGTGATAAGCGATAAACTCTCATTTTAAAAGGTTTTCCATCTTCTCTGATCTTTATCTCATGCTTTGTCAGATTGGTACACCTAGGTACATCTGCAAAAATTTCAGGGAAACTTTGAATCACTTCACTTAATTCACTACTTTGCTCAACACTCAGATGTTTTAGTTTATCTTCCAAATTTTCTAATATTGAAGAATTGTTCATCTTGTTTTCAGCTCCCAATTCATAGCCGTCATCGTCCTCTGTAGATGAAGTTGTCTGTGTTATTAACACTGTTTCAGTTTTAGTCTCTGAGAAGTAAGGTTTCAAAAGATTCACATGTATCTTCCTCTGTCGTTTCCTTCTTCCTGGTGTTTCAATCACATAAGTTCGATCACTTAACTTCTCTATTATCCTATAAGGACCTTGAAACTTATTGGTAAGGGGAAATCTTTTCACTGGTAAGAACACTAGAACTGGCTGTCCAATACTAGAATTTCTTAGCTTAGTCTTAGCATCATATTTTCTTTTCATTTTCTCTTGACTTATTTTCAAATTTTCTAAAGAGAATTTTCTAATTTCTCTTAACCTTTTCCTCAAGCTCTTCACATATTCTCCTTGGATTTCCTCTTGATTTCCTTCCCAATTCTCTGCAAGAATCTTCAATGGACCTCTAATGTCTCAACCAAAAATCATTTCATTTGGTGAACATCCCATACTTTCTTGATAAACATTCCTAACTTCAAATAACATTAAAGGTAAACCAGCATCCCATTCTCTTCCTGATTCATTACAATACTTAGTTAACATACTTTTCAATGTCTAGTGGAACCTTTCCAAGGCTCCTTGAGTCTCTGGATGATAAGCAGTTGATAACTGTTGCTTTACTCCTAACAAGTTCATCACATCCTGGAATAATTTTGAAGTAAAGTTCGTTCCTCTATCACTTTGCACAATTTCTGGTATTCTAAACTTGGAGAAGAACTCCACCAACTTCTCAGCAATTACCTTTGCACTTATACTTCTTACAGGAATCGCCTCAGGATACCTAGTCACTGGACACATTAATGTTAATAGATATTCATTTCCTTTCTTTGTTTTCGGAAGTGGCCTAACCACATCTATAATTACCTTGCTAAAGGGTTCTCCTCTAACTTCTATGGGATGTAGGGGCTTATGAAGTCCAGGCCAGAAAAATACTTCATAATCTTCTCAACAGTCTTCTTGATTCCCATATGTCCAGACTCGTGCACTACTGCTACAACTTGTTTCCTCAATGGATATGGAATCAAAATTTGATGATATTCACCCCAATCAGCATTTCCTGGTATATCTGCAGGTTGATGCTTCCTCATTAGCAATCCTTCCTTTAGATAATAACAGGTGGAGGTTTGTTGCATCTCTCCTTGATCAACAACTCTGAAGAACAAATCAGCCAACGTTGTATCCCTCTTCTGCACTTTCATTAGCTTCTCTCTAGTCACTTGACCAACTTCAAGGGCTGAATTCTCCATATCTGTTAACTCTGCTTCTGTAGTTTCACTACTATCTTCAGGAACACTTTGACTACTCGGAGTCTCTTCAATAACAACAGGATCCTCTTCTTCTTGGGAAATCTCTTTATTACTAACACTAGGGGAAACTTCAATTTCCTGGAACAGCTCTTCTAAGCTTAAAGATCTGTCACTTGATTCTTCTGGTGCAGGTAAATCCTCAGTATTTTCACTTGCAGACATAGTTCTCTTCATACTCCTGGTAGTTACACAACTTGGAAACAGGTGGGGGTTTTTCTTCTCTAAATCTACTGTAGGACTAACCCTTAACGGTTTGTCTGTCACTATAGGACAAGGAACAAATGGTACACCACCAACTTCATTACCCAGTAAAACATGTACACCTTCAACAGCTAGTGAGTCCTTTACAGCAAAATCAACACTTCCTGTCACCAATTCACAGGACAAATGCAAACGGCATATAGGAGTTACCTCTTCTCCTCCTATACCCTTCAAAATAACTGAATCTCCGGTGAGATTCCTCTCCAACTGTGGGTGAGCACCACGAACTACCACACTATGGTTACTCCCCATATCATGTAATACCTTGACTGGTACATACACACTTCCTCCTTGAGTTGTCAGCGTACCTTCATAGATATATGCCTTAAAAGCCTCCAAGCTGCTCAGCCACTCACTGCCTGAAGTTACATTTCCACTGGTTGCTAAACACTCTGCTTGTTTAGTTTCAGTCCTTCCCACACTGCTCTTCGTAGTTTGCTTCACCTGGTTACCTTTAACCACTTGACCAACTGGTTTGGTCTGCTGTTGTGTCTGATAACAATCTCGACTGTAGTGTCCTACTCTTCACACTTGTAGCAGACAACATTAGTCTTCTGTATCTGTCTTGAGAACAGACTGGATGATGAGGATTTAACATTCAATTGCTGAGGGGTGTTACCTGGCTTTGTATTGGCATAGCCACTAGAAGGATTTCCAGTTGTAATGTTCCTGAAATTTGGATGAGATCTGAAACCTGTGCGTTGTTGGTTCTGGTACTTGACATTATAATTTTTTTTGCTAGAAATTATATTAAAATCTTCGCTCAATGTAGCAGCTTTGTCAAGTTTCTTAACCTCTCTCTCTTAAATAGGCTCTTATGTGTTCAGGAATTCCTCTAAGATATTGTTCTAGGACTACTAACTCTTCAAGTTCGTCCATAGATTTAACTTTAGCAGCCTCCAACCATCATTTAAAACATCTTACTTTGTAGGCATAATCCAAGAAAGTTATCTTGTCATCCTTTCTCAAATATCTGAATCTTTCATTATAATATTCAGGGTCATCTGGTAAACTTGTAGCACATTATGTTTGAGTACCTTGTACTCTTTACACTGATCAGCTGACAAGGCTAAATAGGCACTTCTTCCTTTACCAATGAGAATACTCTGTAACAAGACCGACCATTTATCCTCTGGCCATCCCATACCTGAAGCCACTTTTTCAAAGTGATCAAAAAACTCATCTGGAGCTTCTTCTGTAAATTTTGGAATTAATTTCTGCACTCTTACTACATCAAATACAGGGTCTGAATTACCTTGAGTAGGGTTAGATGGTGTTACAGGTAATGTGGATCGAGCTTTTATTAACTCCATCTCCCTTTCATGTCTTGCTCTTTCTCTTTCCTCTTTTGCTCTTTCTCTTTCTTCTTCTGCTGCTTTTTCTTCTTCTCTTTCCTTTCTTTCTCTTTTCTCTCTATCTTCTCTTTCTCTTTCTGCTTGCATTTTCTCTCTTTCAGCCTGTATCCTCAGCTTAATCAAATTTTCTTCTGCTTCTATACGTCTAATCTCTGCTTCTGCATCACTTTTCTCTTTCTTTTGCTCATGTTTATCTGTAAATTCTGCCTCAGCTCCATTCAACAATTCTTGCGCCTCTCCCAACTCTTCATCTACTTTACCAGAGTCCATCAGTGCTTGGATTGCAATGTATTTGATTTGTGCCTTTATCATACCACTAGACACATTACCCCCACATGCTACTGCTAAAGCAATCCACTGTGCCTTAGTCAGGTTGGATTCAGATAACTCTTGGATGGAAGGAGTTGCTAAAAACCTCTGAACATTGAACAGAGCCATATTCTCTAAGTTACTCAACTAAATAATTCACAATACAAAACAAAAAATAACTACGTGGTACTCTCCTATCAAAATATATCCCTAACACCACCAGCGTAAACCATAAACCAGAGTGATATTTTGTTTTGTTCCACGGGTCTCTGGGCACCAAACAATATAATGTCACGATGCATATCAAGTACCTGGTTACTACACAACTAATCTCAAGATTCAAAAATATACCTCATTTCAGCCAGATACCTGAACTCTCATGACATTAATTGTTACGACTGAGTACTCTAAAGGTAACAGTGATCCCTTAAGAAAAAACTTATTTATCAATCATTAGTAAAATCAAACTAAGTTCATCAGAATATGCGTGAGGTATCAAAAATTAAACTAGAAATCTTCTAGAGTAAAAGGACATCACTCCATCAAAAAACTCTAACTGTTTCCCTGGTCTTAATTCACTTTAGCAAAACTAAAAGAACAAAACATGTTTATCACTTTGCCTTATGCACACACAATCAATCCTATTCACTGGTGATCAATAAATGAAACACTTTCTAAAAATGTTAAATACAAAAATTTATTTTTAAATTCAAAGTTTATAACTAGAATTCACAATTAATTAGAATTCACAATCTGAAAAATTTATTATTACTCGAAAATAACACAACACTCAATCAATTCTTGAATTAAATTAGGAAACAAAACTAATTCACAAAAACTTTATCAGGAATTTAAATTAATCAAGCAAAATTTAAACTATCAAGAATTACTCAAGATTTAAAAAGAAAATCTTAAATAAATGAAGTATTAAATCAATTATGCAATGTTAAATTACATATGCAATGTTAAATTATAACAAGAAATATTTAAAATGCTATGAAAATAAATGTTACATCACAAACGTAAAAAATGTGAAAATATAAAGAGATTGTAAATAGAAAAACACGCAAAAATACACATAAGATTTATCAATAATGATTTCACTTGTTCAAAATTTCCTAACTTATCATACCATGGTATTAATAAGTAAAATTCACGTTACCTTTACACAAATTTGTGAAAACCTCTGTGAATCACTTGCTGCAGCTGCGTTACACAATACACACTTTTTTGCCAGGCGCCGTTACGAACTAAATAACTTTGCTAAATTCAGATCTCAAAAGTTAATGTTAATATGTGACCAAAAAACACTACGTTAATCTCTTTCTAAGAACGAGAGAGAGAGATGGAACCAATTCAACTGGTCTCAGATATCAGAAAGAAATAGATTTTAGGATTCCAGTAACATGTTAAACAATTACATGATGTCATTAAAGCATTTTGGGTGCGAGATACAAAAGTTCTAGAAGCAGGAAGGTGACGTCATTAAAGAGTTTTGGGTGCGAGATACAATGGAGAAGCTTCTAGAAGAAAGTTACGTCATCCCAGCAAAACGTTTTGAACGCAATCTTACAAAACATGACGTAATTGATCAGGACACTTATTCTTTCTCTCCAAGAGCGTAGGTGACTTGAACATGCAACAACGTGAAATCACTCGTCTTGAGCCCATATGGGACGAATCGGCGTTTGTTTTCAAAAGCTGTCATCATTAACCCAAAACAAAGCGCTCGCTCTTATCTCAACTGATGACAATTGAAATGAAACAAGCCCTGGTGGACACACACACGTGTTCATAAGCTATGCTTTTACCAAGAAAGATTCTAAACTACGTTACTTTTAAAATTGTATTAACAATTCTAAATTACACTATCAAGTTAATTAATCATTAGTACTTTTGAGATCTGATGTCAAACTAAATATGACACTTCAACAACCATTATCCTTAAACATAACACATGAAAAAAGTAAATATGTCAAAATTATAGGAGGATATACGTATTACAAGGCAACATCATGAAAATATATATAACACACACACACACACACATATATATATATATATATATATATATATATATATATATATATATATATATATATATATATATATATATATATATATATATATATATATATATATATATATATATATATATGTAAGGGCTCGCGAAGGTGACCTTTGAAAGGTTGGGTCAGCTATTCGCAGGGTCCATTTGGACTATACACAGCATATAAGGAAACTGCTGAAGCAATTCGCATACCACAAGGGTCGAAGAAACCACCTTGGCGACCGGACACGAGCTGGCAAATGCGTTTTCTGCAAAGAACGTTCTAGAAGTTGAACCAGTTACAAAATCCGGTTTTGAAGGATGCTTCTTAATAATGTACGGTGTGTACGTGTACTTCGTGACGCCTTGAAGTACAGAGGCGTGTCTTGCTGAACTTTGACCTCGAATGATGTCATACAAAAGTACGTTCGCGTTACATGATGAATATAATGGGAGGAACCGTTGTTCGAATCGGACTTGTGAGATCCGATTCATGTGTGTCTGAAGATGTGAGTGGTTTTTCACATGGAGACTGTCCCAGAGGACTTGTGGAGTGAGTAAGAATTCATATACGTTTTTAGACTCTGTTTTTCAGAACTGTGAACACACGGTATCTCCTGTGACAATGGGATGTGTGTTTCTGCAATTTTTTACATTTTATGATTTTTAATGTGACCTTTTTTCTTTCACAGGTATTTCTGTTCCACTCCATTCCTATTCCTTTTTCCCCTCTCCCTCCTACAAGGATGGGAGTGGTATGACATTTGAGATGACCTGTTTTTATTGATTGACCTGTTCATGATTTGACAGATGAGTTATTTTCTGTATTCCCTTCGGTATTTGAGTGTTTATGATTTTGGAGCATTATTTCCTTAGAAGATTTTCTGATAGTTATGTGAAACATTGGATTTCATTCTTCGTAATTTTTAAGAAGTTTTTTTTTTTTTTTTTTTTTTTGTCAATAAAGGGTTTTAGTTTTGTACTTAGTATCTCATTCCAGTAGTCCTCAGATTTTAGTTAGGGAAAGATATAACTTATGATATCGGCTCACGTTACACATAATGTCTCGGAATAAGCGAATTCAAACCTCTGTTCATAAAACAGAGACTTAAATCAAGTATAGGCTCAGAAATGGCCTTTACAGTTTTTTGTGGCAGCGTAAAAGGTAGCGTATAAGGTAGTTAGGGCAGTTAGAAGGTGTTAAATAATTATGCATGTATACGTTTCCGAAGAGACATAAATTAGTGTTGGCATCTTAGGATAGGATTTTGTGGGAGTCAGCAGTGTCGGATGTTGCTGTGGGCGAGCTGCGAGCATCTCTCTCGCTAGCTAGTGTTTCGTGAAGAGTGCTTTGGGTAGGGGGTAAAACAGTGGGTATATTGTGCAATAGTTGCGGTGTTATGACCACTAAGTGTATGTTTAAAACACGTGATGACGCGCGAGTGTTTTTTTGTCTCTCACTCTTCGTTTGATGGAAATTCACGCGCTGCTGACGTAAGTGTTGTGATGTTATCCTTTTCTTTTTTGTTTTTTTTAGTTGTGTTAATGTGAAATTGTCCTTTTCATTGTGTTGTAACTGGTGATAGGGACAACTGTGTGTTTTTTGTTGTTGAGTTTTGACTAATGTTTCGGTTGCAACGAGTGTGTTACGTCATCACCACGGTGACATAGTAATTGCGTCACGAGTTTGGGCGGAGCGTCGTACTTGCTTTGCCACGCCTAGTGAAGCGCTGAGCGTATTATGGTGTATTGTATTTCTTTTTTTTTTTTTTATAGCAATCTGCGGTACGCATTGGCGTGTATTATGTAAGGGTGATATTTGGTTGTTCGGTTATTTCTGGGAACTTTAATATTTGGGTAGTATCCTACGTGATATTTATGAGTTGCGGGGTGCAAAACAGTTTTTGCACAAGTGTGAATGCACTTCTTGGTTTTTGTAGTCACACACATATGTGCGTGTGGGTATGTGTGTGTGAGTATGTGGGCAGAGCGCTTGCCTTTGCTTGAGTGACACTTTCCGTTTGGACAAAGGGAAGTGTTGATCCAGCAGTTTTTGACATTGAGAGATTTTGATGCAAGCCTCAAATACATTGAAGGTAAGCATAATGTGGTTGCAGATGCATTGAGCAGATATTTTCCGGTTGAGGATGAGGGAGTACATACCGAATCCTGTGCGGAAGACGAGAGTAGACATTTGGTGTCTCATGTCTCGGATACTAGTAGTTCTGAGATATCTCAGGTAGGGGACAAACACGTTCCTATAGTGCATACTTCGGAGAGAAATAGTGTGTCAGCAGTCTCAGAAGAGATTGTTATTCGTGATTTTGAGGGAAAACGCTGTGTGTTATATTACTGGTGAAAATGTCACTTGGGACATACCCTTGCTCGAAGAGAAGCAAGATGAAGATAAATTATTATCAGATGCTAAGGCATTTCTCAGAGGAGTTTTACCGAAGAAAGGGTATAAGTTGCCTTTTTCTGGACTAGAACTGGAGAATAATTTATTAGTTAGGAAAGTTAAGTATAACTTGCAAAGTAGTCTAAGTATGGGTGAAACTACACAAATCATTGTGCCAGAGAGTCTAGTACCACAAGTTCTAGATATTGTACATTGTAAATTTGGTTCTCCTCATTTAGGTGTTGACAAGACGTATGAAAACGTCAGGCCAAAGTTCTTTTGGAAAAATATGTTTTCCGCAGTAGAGGCCTTTGTGAAGAATTGCTCTATTTGCAATGCGAATAAAGCCGACGACGACGGTGTCGTGTCGTTTGGGTTCATATCCCATACCAAATAGGCTGTTTCAGAGAGTGCATATGGATATTCTGGGTAATTTCTCAGAATCTGCTTATGGGTATAGACATTTATTAGTGGTTGTTGATGAAGGTTATTGAAGCTCTTAGAATGACCGTGGGAGGTAATGACCCAAATTGGGACCGCTATCTTCCACAGGTCCAGCATAGTATAAATGCAATGTTTAGTGATACTATTGGAATGTCTCCCAATGAAGCGCTTTTTGGATACTCAGCGCGAGGCGCGTTTGATCTATTACCCATTCCGACAGGTGATGAGGTTGTAAAATCGCTGATTTCAACAGCGA